>QFEZ01001862.1:5285-50500 GCA_003316425.1 Russula lepida
ATATTCGAGAGGATACAGATACAACTAACGGAAATAATCAAAGATACCTGTGACACGCTAAATAAGCACTGTCATGGCGTCAACCCGTCACAAAGACACAAAACGATATAATAGTTGTTCATCCTGGCACACCCTCTGGCCTCTTTACACCAGGTTTCCCTGCCGTCAGGCTCTTATGGATAAATGGCAACACACCACCACCTGCGATCGTAGCTCGCACCAGCGTATCGAGTTCTTCGTCCCCCCGAATCGCCAGTTGCAAGTGTCGAGGTGTGATGCGCTTTACACGAAGATCTTTCGACGCATTGCCTTCACATAACATAAGCACACTATGGAGAAAACCGGCTGAGATGCCGCGCACCTGCGAGCTCTAAGACTTCGGCTGTGAGATATTCAAGAATAGCTGAGGTATACACCGCAGCTTTCGCGCCGATGCGGACATTATTCTGTGTACGCTGTTTCAAGTATCTGTGAATTCGGCCAACAGGAAACTATTAGATGTCCACGTTAGACATCGATTAATCCTCAATATGAAACGCGCGTAAGGGACTAACCTGAAGGCCAGCCTTCGAGCTACGGGTCTGGAAGACTTTGGTTTCAGTTGACTGTGCTTCGCTAACTTTCGATTTGCCACCCTTCGCGCCTTTGGGAGGCATGGTTTACTATCTTGAAGTGAACTGCCGACCAGGACACGTAAGGCATTCCGAAGCAACCACTGAGAGCCAGAAATTCTCTACCTCGGCACAACAAAAAAAAACCGGAATGGAACTAGATAGGCCAACGAATAATAGGGCTAACGGACGTGGCTTATGGATGTGGTAACCACAGAGGAAGAGAGGAAGGAGAAGAAGGGTGATGGGAGTTTGATATGAAGGAGTGACGGATTCACGCTCCGCTGTCCCGCGCATCTCGCGATAAACGGGGTCACGTGAGAGCAACGCCAACCCTCGTAACAGTCCCGTGACCATAAATGACAAAGCACCATACTGTAGCCGCGGCCATCTTACTTGTCTCGTCCACGCACATGAACGTGCATGAAAACCGTTCAGTTTACTTTTAAATTAATGAAAAGCAAACTTTGTCGCTAACTCCGCGCGGTGTAATTACACTCTAATTACACAGATACGAAAACAACACACATAGTACAAATCATTGCAAGAGCAGGAACACGGACCGACATAATATCGTGTTTAGATCAACACTTCATCATCATCACCTTCAGCGGGTAAGGGGCGCACGCTCCTCATCTTCGAGAACAACGGCTCCGCGGCGCCAGGTAGACAAAAGACCAAAGGCACCCTTGATTACCCAAATCAAGGATAGGAGGGCAAACGCAAGAGCGGACCAATGGATGAAAGGCGTTCGTTGATGTTCGAAAATCGCGAAGAGCGACCACGTAATCGCGATGGCAGCTGGGAGGTCACCTTCTGGCGTAGAAAATGCGTACGCAGCCGCAGTAGCCTCAAAGAGGAATCTTTCGAGAAGCAAAATAAAATTAATCATGCTACAAAGGGGGAATAGTGAAAATGCTTACAGTGCGAGGAAGACGAAGACTTTCGTCCAGACACCAGGAGGGTCTTTCAAGGCGTTGGTACCGAAGGCCTCGAATGCGGTGAGTATGACGAGTATAGTCGTCCAACCATGGTAAAGCGAAAATGGAAGATGGACGAAGAGTTCATCCAAATAACTTGAAGAAGAATGGAATTTCTTGACGAGGTAGTAGATATGCTAAAAGTTTTGACATTAGAACTTATACATAGACAGACTGCCTTCAGAATATACCCACCGTAACGGCAGAGCTGACAAGAAGGGCCAAAATGAACGCTGCAAGTTCCATGTTAGCCTAGCACGCACACCTACCCCTAAGGCTGTACGTACCAACTACGTATTGGCGGGAAGCCCAAAGTTTCACATAGGCGGCATTGAGAATAGCCAGAAGTGCGAAACGCCAGTGGATTCCATCAATGATAACCTTTTTTCCTTCAGGGGTAAACTGATAGATGATGGTACCCAGAAGGAGGAGGTGGATCAAGGACCTGGGATCAGAGTAAATAGGCGAGCGCTGGACGAATGCAAGTGTACAGACCAAATGAGAAAGGCCCATGGGGCAGGGGTGATGTAAGTTTGTTTGCCTTGGGTGTATACACCTTCGGGGACGGTGGATATGTTCAAGCCGAGGAAGAGGATATAGAAGATTACGTTCAAGATCTGGGGAAAAGTGTGATTGTGAAAAGAATTACAGAAATATGGGAAATAATAACCTTGAGTACAATCCCATCCCTCCAAGAGTCGGCCATGATGGGCTCAGCTGACAAGAGTTGACAAGCGAGGGAGCGGCGCAATGAGGGGCAGGCGCACCCTTATAAAGACGCACGAATGGATGACGTCATGGCAGAAGGCATGCCACCCCTGTCAACTGCCATCCGGATCATAGCTCGGCTTACTCGCATCACGAGTGATAGTAATAAATACACATGACATGATAGCACAAAAGGGTATTTAAAATACGATATGACCATTAGTACTACGCTGTAGACCCTGTTCCGTTCGATCGAGGTTCTGGATCATCGTCACCATTGTTGCCTTCTAGATCATTTGCTGAGGGAACAGCTGCAGACGTTGCCGCCCCCGCTGCTGTCACTGCTCCTGGTTGTGATGAGACGTCCCTGACACCATGTGTCAGTCTAACGGACGACGAGCATTATCAACCACATACCATTTTATCTGAAATCTTGTCACTCTCGGCTTCGTGCTAATATCTCTTACCAGTTTGTCAAAGTGTATCATTTCTGGTGGTGACAACTTCATCTCCTCGTTGTCATATTCTGTATTTTGATAATATCCCACACGAACGAACTCTTGATCACAGTACGATCCTGTTAGGATAAGAGCCGCCACACCCAGCACATCCTCCGGCGGGATACTTTGTGGAGATGGCGGGGATCCCTCGAATTCGAATGCGTTTACACCCACGGGAACAGGGCCAACTAAGCAGTCATCGAGTTCTTGATCGAGTTCTGCATTGCCCGGGGAAGCGACATAAATGAGACGCCACTCAAGGTCTAAAAGCGACGTGTCAACTTGTAGTGTATTGTGACATATGTGATGCGACGCACCCTCCTTGAGAGCTGTTATGCACTCGAAAGTAACGCGGAAGTGATAGGGATCCAGAAAGCGTGCAGGGTTGTTGAGAAACTCTACGTTCTGTAAGGGCATGCATAAGTAGAGTAATGAGAGAGATAGGTCATGAACCCATACTCTAATGGTGACGATTGACATCTTGGTGTTTGTGTGAGAGGGTAAGGTATAATACAAGGGCCCTCGAGACGGACCAACGACGGCGCGACCTGGCGGACACGATCAATGTGGTGTGACAGAAAAATCGCGTCTCGTCACTTGTGACATATTGCGTCACACCTATTTGTCAGGCTAAAGCTGGGCAACTCGAAGGACGTCTGTCCACAAGCCACGAATCTTGTAAGTTCCCATTGTGCCAAAAGTCGACTCTTGTTCCTGAATTCGAGCTCTATGTTTCAGAGGATTAAACGCCGAGGCATGATTCTCCCCGGTTCGGTCCTTGGCACCGCCTAAAATCATCAAGGAGCTACCTGAGGACAACAGATCTCGGCGACATTATCATCCACATCCATTCACTTCCCCTTATGCCTTTCTAGACCGCAATTTTTCACGTCCTCAACTTGTCTTTTCGACGTCCTTCTTACACGTTCACCGTTCATCATGTCCCAGCCACCAGCCCCTCGCACAGCAGACGACGATGACGACGATACATCTCATGTCTCTACTCCCATCCTTGTCCATCTCCCCGCCTCTCCCCCTCTCTCCTCTTCTCTTTTACCTTCTGCGAGCACTTCGTCCGAGTCAACCAAGCTGGCTGCAGCACTTCCCAGCAATGCCCACCTCCGTCTTCCCATCCCCACACCATCCGCGAATCTATCCCAGACTTCCTTTACGTTTGTTGATGTGAGTGAGGATGGGAGTGGCATCGACTTTGAGGATCTTCCGCCAGAGGTCACCTCTGCGGACATTTCAATTGCGCGTGAGTTTTTGTGTCAGACTTCCGTTTCACGGCTTTGCATATATCGCCATTTGCCACACGGCGCACCTCAGTGTTTGGATGCCTTCGAGTATGCGTCGGTATATACCGTCGTATTTGAAACACTCCTGTTCCCTAGGAACTTTATGGCACTCGATTGCACATTCCTGTGGCAAACGACGCTTCCATTTTGGGGCAACTCTTTTATATTAAAGAGTCATTATCTCGAGCACGTGGGTGCGGTGAGACGTAACAGAATATGGACTTTCCTCAATTAGTCTCATTTTTCATCTTCTCTGCTTCTTTTTTACTGACATCGGCACATCACGTTCCTTGATGCAGCTGATGGCTCGTTTGTGGAGACGTCATGTGGCCCTGCTGCGCATGAACTCAAGAAGCGCTATGACCGCTTCATCAAAATAGATAAAGATAATCGCTCGCCATACGCTATTACCGCTTTTGTAAACCAGCATGGAAAACAAATGTATCGCGTTGGGTGCGTACCCTACTCGTTCTCCCTCACGAGGAACCTAATCATGTGGCTCAGGCCCCGAGGTCAATCTGCCCCAGCGGCTGACGCCGAACAGCGCACCACAATGCAGCTCGAACAGCCTCCCTCGTCTCCTGATTCTCGGCAGAGCCAGGCACGTCGTAGGTCGCATGCTCTGACCGTCCGCTCAGAGCGCAACGCCTCCCGTAAGAACCGTATGAGTATGCATGCCTTCCTCCCGGGCACTATGTTTCCCAGTGTGGCCTCACGAAGCGGCGAAGCAACGACGAGCACGCGCTCGCCGCCGTTGCGTAAGCTCCGCAGAGCACGCTCGAATCCCCAGATCTCCGTTGACCCCTTGCCATTACTCCCACCTCCTGGGCGTGGTCACTCTCAAAGTGTCACCGCAGCTGACCTCCCACGTCTACCGATATACTCAACTCCTAGTGAACCCGTGCCAACGCGGCAGGCCTCTGTCATACGTGATGGCTTCGCGGATGTCATGCGTTGGGACACGGAGAGCGGACCGTCGTCCCCAATCAGCTCGTATTCTCACTCCCACTCACATGGCTCCGATCTTGCATCCAGCATTGGCCCTTTTAACCCATTCGGTTCAGGAGTCTGCTTTGACTCACCTGCAGCCCCCAAATCCCCCGAGGACCACCTCCGTGTGCCCCTGCTACGGGAGATGCAATCTTTTGAATCCGGCATGACAGCTAGAGCAGATGCACCCTTGAGGATAGCGACCCCAAGCAGCTTGGCTCCGTTGAACTCACTGACTATCGGCGACTCATCGGTTGCTGATGAAGCACCTTCTTTCCCTCCGGGCCTTGGCTCATTGGATAACCAGGACGGTGCTCCTTTGCCTTTGGTTTCTGAGGATAACGCAGAAATCACTCAATTGTCTCCACCCTACTCACCCTCGAACTTTTTCTCGCTTTCTCGCCTAAAATATTCCGATCCCACGTATTTCCCCACGGAGGAGACTACGATGCACACACGCTACTCGACCGAAGTATTTGATGTATTGCAAACATACCGCGGCCTGCCTGTGCTCGAGCGACTTCTCGATGATCCTGCTGACACCGGTGTGATCAGAATGACCCTCACCGCCGAAGACAGTGCTGCGCCACGTAATGATCCACGCTTTGTCATATGGGGAATGATCGCACTCGAGCCCCGGGCGGACGACTGCCAGGCGTCACGACGGAGTAGTGGCGAGTTTGTACACCTGCGGGTAACCACAGACGGTCCAGAACGCGAGCGCGTGCTAGTGGCCGCGACGATCGAGCGATGGTTGGCGCAACTCACGAGCGCTCTAGATTATGATGAACTGCTTGTTTTTTTTCTCACATACCGCTCCTATATCACCGCCATCGACCTCTGTCACTTGCTCATCTGCCGCTTTCACTGGGCGCTGGGGCGCAGCGCGGGCGGCGGGGACGAGATGGTGCGTCGGGTTGTCCGCGTTCGAACTTTTGTTGCGATTCGCTACTGGTTATTGACTTTTTTCGCCGTCGATTTCGTGCCAAACCGTGAGCTCCGCCTCCTGTTAGCGAGCTGGCTAAACACGCTTCGGAGGGATCCAATATTGCAGAAGCATACCGACGCGACGGTGAGAGTGTGCTCCATTTCTCGGTGTTGACGCGTCCTGATGATGATTGTAATGAAGAGTATCGTGCGGAAGCTGATGTCGGTCGCGCGGGACGCTAAGGAGGCATATTCACAACGACCTCGAGCATCGATTTCCAAGCCTAGTAGTGGGACTGGTACACCGAACGGCGCATCGCGGAAATCATCCTCGGTCAATGATGAGGACCTAGACTTGGATTTCGTTGCTGAGCCCACTTCGCTAATCGGGGGATCAGGTTTCGGGAAGGCTAAGGGCTCTGCTGGCGCAGATGGCGCAGCCGTGATCCAACAGCCCCTCCATCGGGCCATTTTGGAACATCGGCCGTCGCTGTCAGCAAGTGTGTCTCCCACTGCTGTGATTTCGGCACATCACCCCAATGCGTTATCACGCGCTCTCGCGAATACAGTTGGCCGGCTCGGTCGTTGGAAGCGCGCTCTAAACCCTGGCTCGCGCCATGCGGGCAACCCCGGGTCCACAGCAGTCTCGGCGTTTGATCTGGAGCTGAATGCTGAAGGAGATTTGCTCCACATCCACGGCGGAATGGAGCAGTACCTCAGTGCGATTGGGACACCGCGAGTGCCCTTGAGTGTCACACCTCCGCTGCCCCCGGTCGTAACCTCATTTCACAATTCATTGGATCCGCTATCATCCTTGGAAATTCCTCGTTCGAGTCCACCTTCCCCCACGCCAGCCCACGTCACGAATATCGTTGACTCCAAAAAGTCGGAGTCGATCCCACCAGATGCTTTGCCTTCACGGAATTCCGTCACTGTTACCGAGGAACCTGCCGGCGCGGCGCAGGAAGCCCGGTCAAGCATGGCCTCCCTTGTTAAGTCATCGTTGCGTGAGAGGGCGAATAGCCGCATCTCGACGAGCTCTACCAGCTCCTCCTCGAGCTACGGTATGCCCGTCGCACCCCAGTCGACCTTTCACGTTCGGCGCTTAGGGCAGGACCGATCGTGGCAGTTGGACGTCGTCTCGATTGATGATCTTGACTTCTCTGACACATCCTCGGACACGTCGGAAGCGCCCGTGGCGCAGTCTGGGTTACGGAGGTTACCACGTCGACTACCACTGCGACGAGATTTTGAGTTCGTGGATCGAAATCGCGAGAGTGTATCGTCGATGGGATTTGCTTCTCAAGATGAGTCAGGTGCGAGCGCGTCCAATTCGCGTCGTTCTAGTGTGCTGTCGGGCATGCTAGAAGCCGGACTGGGAACCATTCAACAGTGGCAGATGAATGCGCTAATCGACTCCCTCAGCGAGGACGAAGACGAAGGTGATGTCGAAGATGCGTTACGCCGTCTCGAAGGCCAGATGAACCCACAAAGGCAGCGTGCCAAAGAGAGCAAGGTGGATAACTGGGTCAGGACGATCCGGGAGCGTCTTGCCGCTGGCGACTATGGTGATGAAGCTCCGCGCTATCTGTCTGATGAGGGGGAGGATGCGAAGAATGAGGCTGAGACAGGCGAGGATGTTGGGGCTGGCTCCGCGCCCTTGAGCGTAGTGTCGTCGCCATCGCGGCCAGGCTCTCCGGCATCGGTCCGGCGGGTATCATCGTTCGGGTTGATAACGGATAGTTCAACGCCGACGCCCGGTCCCGGCCAGTCCTTGCAATTGGCGCGGGCACCCTCCACATCACGTTCAGCAGAGGACAAAAAACCTGCCGTCGAGGATGTTTTGCCTCCGGAGATTCTCCGCGGGCGTCTCGCCGCGCCAGCTCCCGTTCCGACAGCCCCCGTCAAGCCACCTTCCAACCCCGCACAAATACGCACGACAGACAGCAGTCATCGCTCTTGGGTACTCGCGGTCCCTACCGTGGCCCTCGCCATCCATTTCTCCATGATCGACCGGGAGCTTTTCCTCGCTATCAAGTTTGAGGAACTAGTGTCGGATGATTGGCGGAGCTCCGAAGCCGCGCAAGCTGCGAATGTGCTCGACTGGGGCCAGTTCCTGAAGGACCGAGCCCGCTTGAAAGCCCAGAGCGTGGAGGGGTATCCCACTAGCGCCCTGGTTGCTGCCCGTGCGCGATTCAACCTCGTGACGAATTTCGTAGTTTCCGAAATTGTAGATACGTTACCTTCGGAACGTGCCTCGGTCGCTGCCAAGTTCATCCGCGTCGCTTGGGTACGTTGAAATTTCACTCTTCTCTGGCGACCGCCTAGCCCTTACTGACGTCACTCAATTTATTTGGCTCACATCTAAAGAAATGCTTTCAGCTGAACAGTTTCAACGCGCTCGTGGCGATCGTTGCTGGCCTACGAAGTGAATGGGTGTCGCGGGCGATGAAACGCGGATGGGACCGTGTGAACGTCTACAACCTACGTATCCTGAAGGACCTTACGTCCTTCGCTGACCCGGCAGACGACTTCAAGCACATCCGTAGAGCGGTTGCTCAGTTAACTGACCCCAAGCTTGCCGCCGGCGCCTCCGAAGAAGCAGCCTCGGTGCGTAGTTCAGCACGTGGGAGGATGGCCGATGGGAAGGCTGCTACGGGGGTACCCTTCCTCGGTGTGTCCCCTCTTTGACTCACTTTATATTTTGTTCCTTCAGGGTGCTGATTGAGATGTTGATGCGGGTATGTGTAGGAATCTACCTTGCGCCGTTACAGCGAGTCTGTCGTCTGCCGGACCTTATTGATCCTACGGCACCCACAGAGCTAGTCAGCATCGAGCCGGTGTCTGGCAACTTTTCGGCACCAGCACACCCCGAGGTGTTCGATGCTCTCCCACCACTTCCGTCGTCCATGCACCTTGAGCCCTTGATCAACGTGCATAAACAGCGCCTCGTGGCACGCACCGTTAAGGCGCTCGTCGCTGGGCAACATCTAGCGAGCCGACTGCAATATCCCATCGATAGGAGGTTGTTCCAACGTTGCTTGCGTCTCCGTGGGCTCGATCCTGTCACACTGCAACGGAAGTTGGTGACTGAGTGACGTTTGTCGGTAGGGCGGGGAAATTGGGCGAGCATGGAAGAGAGAAGAAAAGTCAACTTGTGCGCTGATGAGCCCTTTTTTTTTTCGCAGCTTGCAGGATTACGTTTATGTCGCAATTCTTTTTGTGTCTTTCTCTTTCTCTTCTCATTCTCTGTATTTTGGGGCTCTTTTTAGGATACCGTCTCACGGTCATGATACTGTATACACGCATTCAATGTAGACTTTGGTGACGGCCGCATAAAGAGAGAGAACTCTTTAGTTGGGCCATTGAGAGAAACCCGCTTAAACCGAAGGAGAATAACATAACGTCAAGTGGTATTGTCAGCGGGCGTGCAGTACCGGAATGCCCTTAACATGCATGACATTTCCCATGAAGAGCTGTCAGGGAAGTTGCTGTACTAGGGTTCTGATCTGATCTGATATAAATAAGTAACGTAAGATCGTAGATCTCCACTGACAGCGATCGGCTTCCCTAAGCTACATGCCAGTGAACGACCAGATAAGGCCCGCCTACCATCTTCAACTTGGCAAAAGTGCAAAAGTGTGATCCAGTAACTTAGTCTACTGTAATGTAAAGTGAAGACCCAGGACGACATATACCGTACATAATATCAGGGTGGGAGGTGGGAGCAGCGGTAGTAAACGACCTTTTGGAAGTTTCTGGGGATGTCAGCTGTTAAGCTCTTCGTCGTTGTCGTCGTTGCTGCTCTCATCCAAGTCTACCATCCCGCGTCCGTGTTCCTCTGAGTATAGTTTTGCCAAGTTTGATTTGTCTTTCGGGGCAGAGACAACCGATCGCACGCGTCCACCAGGCCTCGGGTCCAACCTAATCCTGTCAGGCTGACGACACGAAGCAAGTTCTCGCAGCTGCTCGCAGGGGTGGGAAAAAAAAATAAAAAAATGCATGAGTGAATTACCACCGCAGCCTTGAGATGAAACAGACAGAACCTTTGAATATATTTCGTTTTGGGAAGCTTCTAGACCCTCTTCGTTCCCTTCTTCGTGGCGTCGACCGTGGTTGCCGCGGTGTGACTTGACCGTAGGATCAAAGCCCAATTCCTTGATGACTCGTGCCGAGTACGCGTTCTTCGTCTTCGTTGTCGTCGGCCTCGGCCTATCAACCAAACTATCATCATCTTCGTCGTCAGTCCCACTGCTCTCGCTATCACTGTCGCCAACATCAGCTCCATCCTTTGCTACCTCCTTCCCATTTGCGATCTGCTGCTCATATCTCGTCTTCGCCTTCATTGCAAAGTTGCGCGCCTCCTGCACAGCTCTCATTCCCTCCTTATCGCGCTTAAGCAACCGTTTCAACGCCACGTCCGTATCCCGTGAGTTAGTCCGACGCGCGGCGCGCGCCTGTGCCTCCCGCCCGAGTTTCTCCTTCAAGAACATATCGTGTTTCCCGGCAGCACCACCAGCCACGATATGTCCAGCCACGACGTATGTGGGTCCCTCCCCCCCTTCTAATTGTGAGGAAGACGGAGAGCCGACCGAGCCATTGGCGGGGGAAAGTCCCCATTTGCGCTGTGGATCATAGGCAGGTTTGCGCTTCTGGGAACCTGAGCCCACACCCATGCCCGACGTCCTGTAAGTTTTTTTGTTTTCCCCCAGCCCAAAGTTCAGCGTCTGAGACAGATAGAATAGGGAGAAAAAGCGTATAGAGACGAATACGCACCCCGTGGAGAATTCTGGACGTCCTGCACGACATCGTTGGACCGCGTGTTGTACGTGGTATTCACAAACGTCGCTGATGCGCTTGTCGAACCAACTACCACATGGCTTGCCGTCGCGCTTCACAACGCCGCACATCCCCAGGTCACGAGCCGTGCCAATGATAGCCACCGAACCCGCACTTTCGGGGGTGAGTGCAAGGACATTAGGTGCACCAGGTTTCTGCGTTGCATCCCAGAGTGAGAGAGGGGGATGGTGAGTAACGGTCAGAAAAAAAACAGTTGGAGAAAGATGCAGGCAAAGTGATGCTTACCTGGAGTGGCTTAAGCACCCGCGGATTAAGCAGAACGATCACGGATCCTTCGCGTAGTTTAGCCATAGTCTCAAAAGCGCCGCGACTACCGCCTTTGTATATTTTTTCCGGCAGCAAGCCGTCACCCCTCGACACGGTATCATACGTGTCAGACTCGAAGAGCAACAACGACAATACAGCGTCACCACGAGAAGTGCCTTTCTTGCTGCCGTTGCCGCCTCCGCCCGCGCCAAAGTCGATCAGCGTCATATTCACATACTTACGCCCCCCAACGCGGGAAGATGGGTCCGGATCTTTGCTCCCCGCCGATTTTGGATTTCGGGTACCTGATGGGGTTGGCATAGGATCCGGATCATCGGCGTCCTTGGCTTCACCTGGCCCAACTGACACTGGCGCACGGCTGATGCGAACAGGGCTTCGCTCAGCTACAACAGCGATGGTCACCCAATCGCCAATAACTGGCACGTCATACGCCTGTCCTCGCGCTCCTGCAGCTCCGCCCGGTTGCGTGCGCACCACGGAATATAATTTAGACGGGGAGATGTAATATCGCCCAGTCATGTAGGCCTGCAAGTCCTCGTGCGGCAGCTGGCGAGACCTACAAATTTCAATTGTTTAGACGACGTCTTTTTTACAAATCCAATTTTTTAAGAGGAAGAGAAAGTGCCAAAGATGATGGTACTGTTGTGATAGAACGCTGGAAACGTACGTTAAACGAATGCCAGAATGTGGTTCAAAGCGCCCGAAAGCGGGATCATCTAACAGCGGCTTGTGTTCGTAAGGCCCAGGCTCGAGTTCCTCCATTAGCATAAGACGGTCATCACGTGCTAGGGCTCCACTGTGTTATTATTCATTTGCATGATGAGCGGGTCTATACCGCTCCTAAAAAAAAGGGCGCTTACCTGGGCTTATCGGCGAATGAAGAGGAGCGTATGGGCGCGTCCGGCTCGGCCGGTAAGGCCACGCGTTTGGAGAGCACAGAAAGTTTGGAAAGAACGTTCGAAGGTCCCTGCTGCGGTGGTAAAACGGCACCCCTATCGCTTGCATTGGATTCACCGTGTTTCCAGTGCTCATCAGTGCCTCTGCTCTCTGGTTTGCAGGGGGGTACGACAGGGGTGACTCTGCGCTTCTCTAAATGCCACGAGTTATTCATTATAATTCATGATCGGGGAAGAGGACAAGCCCTTTACTGTGTTGGGGGCTAGTTGGTGCTAGAATAGTCACATCAGGCCGCTTCCTTTTGGTGTCCTCGAGGCCAGATGCATGGGCAGGTGAGGTTGATGGTGCATTCGGATCCAAAAGCTGAGCTTGAAGCTGGGCGATCTGGCGCTGGATGGACTGCTGCCTTAGTAGTTCCCTCTTCTCTCTACTAGCCGCAGACTCCATGTTCTAACATGAGCTAATGTTGGCCGATGAAGAGGGTGTGTGTGTCGCTCTGTAGGGATGGTGGTGTACGTGGAGCCAAATAGCCGATCAAAGTTAATGGACGGACGCGTTATTTACGCGTGTTGACCTCATGTGTTGTCAACTTCCGGCCGGGAATTTCCGACACTCAGCGAACCTGCCGCAGATAAGTGTTCGGAAAAAGAATTGAATTGTGGTTGTTACCCTTTACCCTTATAACAATGCCTATTATAGGATCGAGAGCCAGGCTGACTCATAGAATGAGTCGAATTGGTTGGGTGATGACACCTGTGTTTGGAGAGGCAGGGCATGGTGATGGGGAGTGCCAGCCTCGAGCCCCGCGCAGAAGAGATGAAAAATAAAAAATAAAAAGGAGTGGGCTGGGAGGAAATGCCGGAACATACCGCGTTGGCTGCGCCGCCCAGTTGGCACCAATCCTCTCACTACAGCTGCTTTATTCTGGGCCCACATTCATTTGCTCATAGCCCTCCCTTGTGCCTGCCGCACGCCCCCAATTCCATCCGCTTCCTACTTACGCCACCGCCGACTTCCTTCCCTTCCCTTCCCTCCCTTCCCATCTCTCCCTCTCCCTCCCTCGCTTTTTGTCCGGCTCCCTCCTCTCCCTTCTCATGCCCGTTGATACTGTAGTAGATCTGCGACAGCGCGCGGGGGATCTCGCCCATCGCCTTGGATACTTGAGTCATTTCATGCCTGCTGCTCAGGAACTATTAGACATCGTCCATCATCTGAGCTCCGAAAATTTGCTCCGACATAACAGGAAGGTAGGCTCAGAAGCTCATTTGCTTTCCCGTAGTCAATACTAACCGACAATTCCCAAATGGCGAGATTGTCACCCTTGTTGAGGTTAGATATTTTTCCCGATAGCTAATACCCGCCTCCGACTCGCGGCAACGCTTTAACGATAACTCGTTTGTGTTTCAGATTTCCCGAGCCACTCTCACCCGTGCAGGCTTGAAGTTGTACTCGTTTACTTCTTGCATTCCGGGTCTGCGGAATTATAAAGCAGTGTATTTTGACATCCTTCGGGCGCTACAGGAGCGTCAGGACGTCATAGTCGACTGTGATAATCTCAGAGGTAGTAAAGCCTTTGCCTTGTGGGTCTCACGATCGTCACCCACTCACATGCGGATACAGACCGCGTCAGCCGGCTGCTGATGCCCCTTTCGACCTGGCTTGTGATCCACAAGGAGGACTCGTCTTCTACGACACCATTTTCTACTCCTGCATCTCTGAATAGAGATGTAACGCCTCCACCACCGCCCCCGGAGACGTTTGACCTTCAACAGAGAAAATCTTCGCACATTCAGCGCCCTCCAGCGACTGCGCACTCTACCACAGCAGCACCGGAAGAATTAATGCCACGTACGTTATCATTCTCCACGTTACTTGTCGCATTGTTCCGCCAAAAACGGTGTTTCTAATGACTCATCCACATCGCAGCGCCCTCGTCACTGCCTCACCGATTCCAGCAGCCTCCCTCCACCACACCACGAGGCTGGCAATTACTTCAGGCGGACCACACCAATCAAACTTCTGGGGTGATCCGGATGGCCCGCACGCGCATCCCTCGCCCCCCACCTCCATGTGAAGAACCAGAACTAGAGCCGGAACCAGAACCGGAGACGCGGCTAGCGGCAGCTCAAGTGGAACCGCCACCACTTTGGCCACCACCACCTGTTATTACACAGAGAAGGTCGCAGCGTTTTGGTATTTTCTTATCAGCAGCGAACGGGGGTGCCAGTGGTGGGCGCCGTAGGAGTCTGATGGTTCCACGATCAAGTCCCTGAATCGTGGTTGCCTGCACCCCCCTCCCCCGTTCAGGAGCTCCAATGGGCGCCTGCTTGGACGGCATAGCGTTAATTTGTAGCGTTATAGAGGCTCGTGCGCAGGTTTCGTAGCCTGAACACCGCGCGAGTAGGTTTTCCTCACGCTTTGCATTTTGGCTGTGTATCTATATGCACCACACCCGGTATGGAAGTGGAACAGCATTATTGTATACATCGGATGGGCATCACACCTAGATTCATCTATCTGTCTGTTTGACAAAGACAAAGCGTGCGTGCCGTCCCACAAATAAAACTTGAAACCGACCGTAGTGGCCGGAACAGTGGAATGTTCTATATTGTTTTGACTCGCCACCGCCGCTAGCTCTTTTCTTGTTCCTGAAGTGGTTTCATTTCATTCAATTCAGGAATGCTCTTGACCTCAATTTTTTTTCGATATACTCAATTCCGACGAGTGCGGTAGTACTACTAGAGCTGCCTTTTTTTTTTTAGTGCCTAAACGGAGATATAAACGCTAGGTGACACCACCCATCCCTCTGGCTGACAAACAGAACAGACGCTTAGCACCTGTTGGGTAAATTGGTCGCAGTTTCTGAATTCTCTGTGAATATACAAGCCTACGGGCGTCATCGTTGACTGTGGAATAATTAGTCCATAGCAAGTACACACTACCGAGACATTGCCTTCAGGACAGAAGCATTCAAAGTCCGTTCTTGTGCCTGAGTTGTTCTAAGCTTCCGGGTTAATAGAATGACCCTCCGAACTACCTCTCGAGCTCAATCTCTAGAGTTTAAAATCTGCGAGTACGGTTCATTTTTCGTCCCCCTCTTGGCTCGGTCACTTGGAGAGTTTTGACTTCCTAACGCGGAATATGGTTTGGTACCTCGAGGTCCCAAGACCAAACGAGCGCTTCAGTCAGGGTCTGACATAGGCGCCACTACATCATCACCACCTTTCATCATCAAAACCTTCGCAACGTGGCCGGGCCTAGAATTCCAGAAGAAAAAAAAAAGGACCGGTACAAGCCAACGTGACATCCCAAGGCACGTCCGTCATACAGTCGAGTGAGAAAATTCACAGAATATCCATACAGCTGTACAAAAAGAATGAAGGTCTAGTCACCGGTGCGAATTGTTGAACTGACTTGTGATAGACTCGAACACTGAGGCTGTACTCTCACGCGGCTCCCAGCTGGAGTCACCAACTTGAAAATTGCCGTTTCTCCGCAAGAGGGGAGCATTCCTTCTGGAGTTACGATGACGACGATGGTATGATGACGCGTCGTAGCCCGCGTAGAACTCCGAATGAGGGTCTGTGTCTAGCACTGGTTAAGTTGAACGAGTTTTGAGAGTACGGTTATCGCCGTATATTGGTGGCAAATCCATCTATTCGGCTACTTTAATAGCCGGCCCGTGCGCGGGAAATGGGCGTCCCTGCATTTTCTATTGTTGTTTGTTTGTTGTGATCTCTGCATGTCAGCGCCTCAGCGCCTAACCCAATGGCTGTTTCCGTTTCGTTTCCATTCCAGGTTCCAGGTTCCAAGGTAATCAAAGAAGCTTGAGTTTATCAGCATGACTCAGATTCAGAACAGGACAGACAGGACGAGCGGAAAGAAGATGGATGCGACAAGGTCCCCTTCTTACACAGCAGAGGCTCTTACTTCCGCACGCAACGTTCATGATCATCATGCATGATGCTCACTTGGCAATCTGTTGCTGCCGACTATATACGTACCTTCCCGCATAGGTTTCCAGTTCCCCCCCTTCTTCTTTCGGCGCGGCGTCCCCGCAGGCCGCAAAAGAGACGCAAGGGCCTTCCCATACTAGTGCGACTGGGAAAAACAGAACTCCTACCCTGCCAGTGGCGGTTCGGCTTAATTATCCCTCCACCCCCATCCCCGTCCTTATCTGTGATATGAATCTTGAAGGAGATAGAGCAAAGCGCGTTGTATGAAACCAAGATTAATGCCTCGCAGATTTATTTTAATTTCTGTGAGTGTAGCGCCTTACACCATAGAAGAGCCAAGATGTTGGCCTTATGTCTTATCCCCTCCACGCCTTCCTTTTCCTTTAAAGGAGGAACTTAATTGCGTAAAAAACTAACCTCCCAGGTACATATAACTCCCACGCGCATCAAAATACATTCAGCTACTCACTGGCTCTGACACTGGTACGGGCGCGCGAATCCAAAAATTGTTGGCTCCGTGCGGTACAGTACTAGTAACAATCAGTCTCACCTTCTTTCGGCCGACTCCGAATTCTATTGGTCTTTGATTTTGACATCTAGAAATGAGACACCATTTTTACAGGGTCTCTATGAGTCCGAGTCAGGCATCGTATTATTATTATTATTGAAATGAAAATGGGGTACCGGCCCTGCTTTCCTCTAAACTCGCTTGATTGCCGTGTCCAGGTGGAACAAGGACACGTCATCGGTGTTTTATTGACCTCGGGCCCTACAGGATGGCCCTGTCAAGTTCCCCACGTAGACGTGTGGGGCCCTCTGTTTTCCTGGCCTTGGTTTACCGAGGGCATCCAATTGATCGGGTATCAGAAGAGGTCTAGTATTCCTTTCAATTGCGATGCGGCGTTTCGGCACGTACCGATAACTTAGTACCTACGACTCCTAATTCCGGCTCTCTCCATTACTACCTCATCGGACCTCACGCCTACTCGCCGGTAGTAGCAGCAGCCCTGCAGTAATTGAACAATTACAGCGGCCACTCCTGCTGGGTATAGACGATGTTAGTGGGGTACGTATTGAGCGAGGAAACGCAAGGGATGTTTTTATGGGGGTTTAAGAATGACCTTTCCATTTCTGGGACTCGGTCCTAGACTCAGAGGTGAGAGACCTCAATTCAACATGTACCCCGTCAGCGCTCGACCCGTAACTGACAACACCATCTCTTTGGGGCCGCAGCTATTGCCAGCGCAGAAGGATGATACATATAGGAGATCTTGCACATGCCCAAATGCCGGCAATTCGGCACTTTCCCTCCCCACCGGGGTTGGTATGTAACCGACTCAGATTCATGAGTACCTACTTGGGAAACTTGAAGTCGCCGTGGTTACGAAACAATCTACTGTACGTTACCATACCTTTCAGTTTCTCAGGGTTGACGTACTCGGAAGTTACACAACGCAGTGCTGGGTAGTATATACAAATGCGGATCCTCCCAAAAGAAAAAAAAGGGAAGAAAAAGCGATGCCTTTTACCCCTCGTTGTCGAAGCACCATGTGGTACCACTTACACTGGATGATTTTCTT
The DNA here is from genome assembly GCA_003316425.1 of Russula lepida. Taxonomy (NCBI): domain Eukaryota; kingdom Fungi; phylum Basidiomycota; class Agaricomycetes; order Russulales; family Russulaceae; genus Russula; species Russula lepida. The sequence goes on from QFEZ01001862.1 coordinate 22,860, forward strand.
TCTATTGTTCTTTAAATGGCCGGTCAATTCACGCTGGCAGCACTCGCACTCTATCTCGGTCTGCCTTTTTTTTTTCGAGCCTTCGCGTTTCCAGTGAGTCAAATTGGCCATTCGAAAGCGACGTTGAACGCGGGGAGGAAACGTCAACCAAACGCCCAGGATCAGCGTAATACCTTCGACTATTAGGCTAATGTGCCTCCTAATAACCACCAGTTTAGCACCCCCGGATTCTGCTCCCTTGTGTTGTGGGGTTCAAAGTGTCCGGGCGTGCGAGCCTGCGAGATGGTCAAGGTCCAAGCTGGCTGACGCACAATTTTTTCTTAGTGCGGACATACTCGAAATAATCGAAGGTGATGACATTTAACATTAGACGGGACCCTCCTCCCGTGCATCACTATACGTGGCTGACTTCTCATTTTTCTAATAAAGGTGTGGAAACCGGAATGGTGAGCGGTGCGTGAGCTCGTAAGTGATATGCCATGTCTGACTTCAATTGTCCGATTTGATATGTACTGTAGGTCGCGTTGGAACAGCAACTTTCTCAACCCCGGGGAATAGCTACATGTGCAAACTCGCCATGAGACTGGCACATTAAAGACACTAGCCGTGATTATGCAACTTGATGGATGGCCACGGAGTTTTACACCACCGGAGTACAGAAAGTTAGGAAGGGTTCTGATTGACGAGCAGGGAAGGACCCAGCCCGTGCTCCGACCAACACTGGACTTGGATGTGTCGAGTTGGACATAGGAGGGCATGACATGCAAAGGTGATATTTCGCACGAGGTGAGAGTATTCTTATTGCGGTTTATCTTCGTATTGACTGTTGACACATGTCATATATCTCCGTTCCTTGTGAAACGTGCGTTTCCTTGTCGCGAAAAAGAGCGTTGTGACTCGCTTCTCCTTGAAAATACCGGGGGCTTCAGACCACTCACACCTCAACTATTATTCGTGCAAACGCTTAGCAGCTCTTGTAAAGAAATTTGTACCCTTTGAACAGGGCTTGTCTGCCTTAGTCAACTTGCAGAATTCCATCGAGCAGATAGTCACCGGCATTCTAACCATTTCTTTCGCCGATCCAACGTCAGCAATTTTTAGCCACTGTAACTTGAGGGAAGCAGAAAGAATGATTATGAAACAAATAGTCGAACAGTAGATTCGCGAGAAAAAAACGATTCTCTATTCAAAAGATCAGCTCGGGCCGTAACACTATAATATTGGAAGGGTGTAATCGTATCAGTATGATGTTCAAAGGGGGACGTAAACAATGAAGATGAGTAAGCCCGCGGCATAGTGACTCTTAAAACACAAAACCAAACCACAATGAAGGACCCGCCGGTGAGATCTGTCTAGAACTGAAGGAGCTTCTGGATTCGGCTGACCACAGCTTTCACGAGCACCGTGGAAGCCGACTGACGGACTGCGATATTACAAAAGAAAAACCCTCGTAATATGGGTGTGCTGCGGACATGGTCAGTACGTTCGCCGAGTCGGATACAGCAGGTGCGATTTACTGTACGTACCGCTATGATAAGTCAAGCCTTGATTTCATCTGGGTGGAGAATGAGAATGTGGTACAGCTGATGAGAGTCCAATTGCACGGGTTGAAGCTTAAACTCCGAGAGTTGCCGTAGAAGCCTGAAATGGGACGTACGAGGAACCGAGCGCGTCATGATCGGATGGGGCGCCGCAATTGAGAACCGCAGCATAGGACCCAAAAGTGTCGGAACTGGCAATTATTATTATTAGACTCCAGCCAGCCAGGTCCTCATGTCTTCACAAGTGTCGCAACAACTTTGCCGAGGGGTGAATGGGATGATGATGATTGGCTCGGTGATTAGGGCGTGGTGTTTGTACGTATTTGGGGAGATCTGACCGATCGAGTCAGATATTATCATCTTTTGTGTCTACACTTATACCAAAAATCAGGTCCTCAATATGCCAGGTGACGAGAAACTGAGCAAAGATCACGAAGAATCGGACTCGGAGGAAGAGGAGGAGGTCGAGACTGTCCCAAAGATAGACATCGACGTCTCAAAGTTGACACCGCTATCGCCCGTGGTCATTTCAAAACAAGTGAGTGCGGATCGCTCTCGCCCTTTCCCCTCTTTTCTCAGGAATCTCCTTAGGCTACCATAAATCTCGGTGCGCACGACTCGTTATTGACAGCGGAGCTGTCTACTCATAGTTGGGTGCAGGCACAATCGGACATGTCGCGCATGGAAAATCGACGGTAGTAAAAGCAATATCAGGAGTCATGACTGTCAGGTTCAAGAACGAGCTCGTTCGGAATATCACGATTAAGCTGGGTTATGCAAATGCCAAGGTGTGTATTCTATGCTATGTTGCGCGCTGGTGCCCCTTTGGGGCATGGAGTTCCTGACGTACTCTACTAGATTTACAAATGCGAGAACGAGGCTTGTCCACGACCGGGAAACTACCGCTCATATCGCTCCGACAAGGAGGATAGCCCACCATGCGAACGGCCAGGCTGCGGACACCGGATGAAACTAATCCGTCATGTCTCATTCGTCGACTGTCCAGGGCACGACATTTTGATGGCTACCATGTTGAACGGCGCAGCGGTCATGGACGCCGCACTTCTCCTCGTCGCTGCCAACGAGACGTGTCCGCAACCCCAGACATCGGAACACTTGGCTGCCGTGGAGATCATGAAACTCGAGCATCTCATCATTCTCCAAAATAAGGTTGACTTGATCAAAGAGGCGCAGGCCCTAGAACACCAAAAAAGCATCGCGGCGTTCGTAAAAGGTATCCATCCATCGCTACTTTCCCAATATCTGACTGAGCGCTTTCTTTCCCTCCTCTGCCTCCTTTTCCTCAGGTACCGTGGCAGAATCATCTCCCATAGTCCCAATCTCCGCCCAACTCAAATACAACATCGACGCCGTAAACGAATACATCGTAAAGCGCATCCCGATCCCCGTACGAGACTTCACCTCCGACCCACGACTGATCGTCATCCGCTCCTTCGACGTGAACAAGCCCGGTGCAGAAGTCGACGAGCTCAAAGGCGGCGTGGCGGGTGGGTCCATCCTCACCGGCGTGTTACGTATCGGTATGGAAGTAGAGATTCGGCCCGGGATCGTCACGAAGGACAGCGCGGGACGGAATCGCTGCCAGCCTATATACTCCCGCATCGTCTCGCTTCATGCTGAGACCAACCAGCTCCAGTTCGCGGTCCCCGGCGGTCTTATAGGTGTTGGCACCAAGATCGACCCGACGCTATGCCGCGCGGACCGTCTCGTCGGTCAGGTTCTCGGTGCCGTAGATAAACTACCCCAAATATTCACCGGTGCGTCACCATCATCCACCCATTCCTTCAAAAAAAAAAAATTCAAAAGAAAGCGAGTTTTCATAATTAATTAATTAATTTTTTTTTGGGGGGGGGGTTTATTACTCTTCACACAGAGCTAGAGATCAGTCTGTTCCTGCTTCGCCGACTGCTAGGCGTCAAAACGGAGGATAAGAAACAGACCAGGGTGGGGAAACTGGTCAAGGGCGAGCTCCTCCTGATTAACATCGGCTCGACGTCCACCGGTGGACGTGTGTTGAGCGTCAAGGCGGACTTGGCTAAGATCCAGCTGACGTCGCCCGCTTGCACGGAAATCGGGGAGAAGGTCGCGCTCTCGCGCCGAATCGAGAAACATTGGCGGCTAGTCGGTAAGCAATGCCCGTCTTGGTTTTTTTGTGTCGCTGAGCAGACTTTTTCTTTATGATAGGGTGGGGAAGTGTGCAACGTGGGACTGTATTAGACGTCGATTAGCAGATGCAGATGTACTGTATCTTGAATCGATGGAACATCCTCATTCATTTTACGGTGCGCGATCACCAAGCCATATCTATGTCATATCAAGATTCAACAAATGCTGTACTTGTACAAGTACAGAGTACATGCACTTGAGAAAAAGAGACAGTGGCGGCTATAAAAAAAAGAGTCGGAACAGAGTGATGGATGATAACAGACGAATGGGGAAGGCAAAACGAAAAGATGACAAACAATGCAAGAGACGATGCGACAATTCAACCCTTACTACTGTACTGCTACTTCTTCTACACTTCTACGCTTCCGGCCTGTGCCGTTCGACGAGGTCAAGCCCCGTCAAGTCGATACCAGCAAACGACTTGTTTTTGATGTGTCTTTCCTCGAGCTCTCTCTTCGCAAGCCACAAATGGAAGATCTTCAGGCCGTCCTTCACCTACGAAAAACAAAAGACTTAATTCTCGACATCTGCCAAAAACAAAACCTGCTTCAACTGACCACAAGGAATATACCGAGTCCAAGAGTATTCCGCCACCTATATAGAGGTATGAACATGGTGAATAACCAAATGGATAATTGAGAACACGCGGAGGTCAAGAGCGTACCAAATCGGGTCGCTCGTTGACCATTCTTGACTCGTTGCGAGTAACCCCCTAAGCACGACAGCGCCCAAACCACTACCACTGAACCACCAATAACCATACCCATTATACGCCACCTGCGTCGCACCAACAGGACGATCGGCGGGGCGAGCGCCGCGAAAAAGCCTGACTAGAGTGCTGATGGGTCCAGAAGGCGGCAGTGAGGTGGGAGGTAAGGGCGGGGGCGATGGAGCGATAATGGTGCGTATTAAGGGTACGACGTGGGATACGTGAAGGAGTATCGACCCCATTATTCGTGCAATTGAGGGCATTAGGAGCGCGCCGCCGATGAGACGCCCGAGGCTGCCGCCTGCCACGCGGATCGCGCGAGCCGCTACTGCGCCGAGGTCATTTTCGTCCCGGGGTGGCGCGGCTGGTTCTGGTCCTTGTCCTTGTCCTGGTTCTTCTCGTTGCTGTTGTTGTCCTTCTCGCTGTTGTAGCTCAGCAGGAGGAGGAGGTGGTGGTGGTGGTGGCTCTTGATGTCCTGGAGGCGGAGCTGGAAGTCCTTGCCCTTCAGCGGGCCCCTGCTCTGCAGGATTCTCCACTGGCCTTTGATCACCGCCATCAGCTGCACCATTAACTGCCGCAACGGCGGGGGCGCGATCATGTGCATCAGCTGGCGCAGGGGGTTCGCGATCGAAGACAAAGTGGGCTACTTCAAAGCCGAAGAGGTCACCTACTCGCAACTGGAAGCGACGCCCCGCGCCCTGGGCGCCAGGAGGTACCAGCTGTTGCTGTTGCTGTTGCGGCTGCGGCTGCGGCTGCGGCTGTTGTTGTTGTTGTTGTTGTTGTTGCTGCTGCTGCTGTCGATGTTCCTGTAGTTGTGCCCGCAGTTGCTGTAGACGCTGTAGATCCGGCTGGTTTCTTCGCTGCTGTTGCTCTTGTCCTCCCTGCTGGATCTGCAGCTGCTGCAGGCGTTGTCGTGCAGCTTGAGCCCGAGCCGGGGCAATATCCTGGACCATCTTGCGGACGATACGCTCGCGTAGACGACCATACAATAAGCGGACAATCGGGAATAACGCGCACACGAGCGCAGGGGGTGGAGGCCACAGCGATGGGCGGCTAGCGAATGAGCCGAATCTGGCGCTCCTACTACTGCCGCTACGAGTTGAAACGGGGAAGGTGGAGGGCCACGGGAAGAGGAGCGGGACGAGAGGGGATGAAGTCCAGACGACGAGTGGCGTGCGCGAGACGATGAGTGAGAATGGGATCATGGGTAGATAAAACCAGGCGTGTAATGGCCAGTTGGAGGGACTGGAAGTCAATAACGCTCGGAAGATATCTTGACCGACAAACTCGCGCAGGGCAAAGGCACCATAAGCCGTGCAAGTCAGGTAGATACCTGTTATGTTGCCTGCTCAGCTCGAACTCAAGTGGCGACGAATGGTGGCGAACTCACCTGTGCCAGATGAGAGAATGATGGTACCGATACAGCACGCAGTTACGATACGGCCAGAGCGGGACAAGGTGCGGTTTACGGTGTTGAAAATTCGGAGGACCCGGGGATTGAAGCCCTCAAATTCGTAGAGCTCGCCACACTGGGGACACTTGAGATCGCCCCGTGAGCGACCAAATTCGCGCTGTTGGGTCTTTATCCAGTGAAGGAGACAAGACTCGTGGGCAACTAGGGTGCATTTGCATGGGTGTGTCCAAACCACTGGTGGATGAGGTGGGCCTATGATAGATCAAGTCGGGGACTGTGTATGCAAGAACATAATAGGGTAGCGTACTATCGTGACGTTCTTCCTCACGACAAATGTAACAGAGTTTTACTCGAAGGTCGTTTACTGTCGGCTCGTGTTCGCCCATGAGGCAAGGATGAGGTGGTAGTGGTAACGAGTCAAGCCTTGACGCGGGCACGCAACAAACGAATAACCATTCGGCTACTTTACACTACTACGGTAAAATAAGAATCATAAAGGCCGTCAGCACAACAAAGGCACATCAGACATTTTGCGAGACAATCTCAGAACCAAAACAGAGGGGCAAAGACGGAGACAGCAACGAGACAAGCAATAAAGCTATTTTCGCTCTAATCCACACGGATAGGAGACATGCCAGTGCCAGAACCATCATTGACACCTTTTCGGACTGGAGGCGGAGACCTAGAAACGTCATCTTCCTTGATGGGGCCGGGGGACGGGCTGCGCTTGCGCTCGGGGGTCCTGCTGCGACGATGGTCTTCCTTCTCTTTCTCTCGAAAGTCGCGGTCGCGGTCCCTATCTCTGCGATCTCTATCCCTATCCCTACGATCGCGATCATCCCGGTCACGGTCACGATCCCGGTCCCGGTCCCGGTCCCTCTCGCGATCCCTGTCCCTGTCCCGGTCTCGGTCTCGATCCCTCTCGCGGCCACTGCGGCGACGAGGGCTGCGGGAACGTTCTCGGCGAGGCGGAGGTGAACGCCTATCAATTCGCCACACGGACGATGGAGGGTTCTTGGCCCACTAAAAAGGGAATCAGCATACGACCACATGTAGCAAAACTCACTCACCTGTATGCCTAGGCGCGAACCCTCAAACATGCGTCCGTGCCTGATAAAGAAAAAGGAAGCGAGAATCAGGTGTGGAAGGAAAACGAGAAAGGGGTGAAACTGAGACATACATGTCATAATAGGCATCTTCAGCATCGCGGGTGCTGCGAAACTCAACGAATGCGTAACTGCGACAGTCGAGGGATGTTGAGCTTTCGTTCGGACTCGACGCGAGATCGAATGGCGCGGAAAGACGACGGCGCTCGAATCGAAATGAAAAGATGCGTGCATGCATGTACGTGCGGAGACGACGGGCGAACGTGCGGCGAAGAAGGCACTCGTGGCACTGCAGCGGAAGAGCAGGAAGAAACAAAGGACGAAAAGTACATACGGATTAGAGTGCGCGGAAGGGTTGCGAGGGGCGGGAACATCGCAACGAATTAGAGGGCCGAAGCTGAGACAGGAGTCAGTTGTGAGGTGTCCCAAAAGAAAGAGGAAAGAGAGCGTAAGTACCGTTCAAACTCATAAGCAAGGTCCCGAGCACGAGTTGCGGGATGAAACCCACTGACGAAGAGGATGCGAGGCATGGTTGACGATATGAAAGAGAGAAAAGCCGCCAAATTCTTTTTTGAACGGGGCTTGTTTGTGTCTGTTTGGACCGGGCATACACTGCACAAACAACGAGCCGGGTCACTCAATCCAATGATCAATGATCCATGTCCAACGCGCTGCTCGACTCGTCCTCTCCCGCCATTGTAGCACGTTGGCTATCCAGCCTCGCATATCCCAACTTCTCAACTTTATTGGACACATTGACGCGTCTTGCGACCCGTCCTGGCACGAGGTCACCAGTCTTCCTACACTCGATTCTGCCATTGCCCGTCTTGAATCTATCGCTGGCCCGTCGACTCTCCCAGAGAAATCCCCTTCACTACTTGATGCAGCACATCCACCACCGACCTGGTTGCTTGTTAAACTATGCTCTAAAGTAAAGTCGCCCGCAGATGCAGAGAAGGCTTCCCATTTAATCATCGCCTATCTACCTTATGTCCCCTCGGACTTGCGTGCACCCGTGTTAATCCTCGTGGTTCACATATTGTCGAGTTATAAAGTTTTCCATGCACTAGACCGTGTCATAAAACTTTTTATTGAGCTCCCAATTTTTCATGAGAGCTGGCATTTCAATCGTCTTCTACGAGCATTGACACTTTACACGGAAACTCCCACCGATGGTCGTTACGCAGCCCGCCTCGCAATTTTACTTCTCAAAAACATGACCGAACGCGAAATTTCCCTCACCAGTACGACATATCGCCTTTTTCTCGAAAATCGGTTTATCACGAGGGGACTCGCCGAGGAGCTGCGTCGACATATGAACCATGACAGGATTGTCCCAGATCGCGATCATTTAGAATCCCTTCTTCGCATCTCCGCGCACCACGGTTCAATACATGATGCTGTCTCCTACGCCCGCGCCATCCGTCGCCTGGATCGGGGGCGTACTCGGCCTTCTGAATCTGACACTGACCAGATCTTACCATCCACCACCGTCGAGTATCTCACTCACCTCATACACGAGAATTCCCTGCGCGGAAAGTACGACGCAGATGCCGAATGGTTGGAATTCACAAGGACAGGGCAATCCCACCGTTTTATCAACAAAGAGCAGAACAACATCACTGCAGCGGCATGGGCGGCCCGTCTTTTCAGTCTTTCGCGTACTCGGTCGTTCTCTCCGGAGAACCTCGTCGCGTTCTTCGACTGGTCCCATGCCCAACGCTTTCCCTTCCGCACCCACACGACTATTGCATACACCACCATCCTGCTCGGCCTTCTTCGCAAACATGCATATGCTCTTGCGTTGGAAGTTTGGGAGCGCTATCGCAGATACGGCACACACAAATTACTAATCGACGAAGTTGCTCTCGGTGTTGGCGTAGAAGTGTTGATTCGTGCAGGGCGCCCCGACCGTGCTCTCGCCCTCATTGACAGCGTAAAGGTGTGGCACAGAGCCTGTCGTTATCCAACGCCTCTCGTTCTCCCAGCGAGTAGGCAGACAGTACCCATATCTGTGCTGAATCGTTTCATGCGCGTACTCAGTATGACCAACCCCAGTGCCGCGCTGCAATTGTGGGATCATATGGGTATACTATATGCCACCACACCAGGCACGCCGTCATTCACCATTATGCTCAACGCCGCGCGACGGGCGACGCTCAAGGGCGACACCTTTACTGGCGCGATGCAAGAGCTTGGCTTTGACCTCCGACTCCGTTTACCCTTCTTTAATCCTGACAGGACCATGGTCGTGGCATCAGAAACGGAGATGGAGTCTACCACTGCAGACGCGGAATCTCTCGACAGGGCGCGTCAAAGAAGTTATGCGAAGCTCGAAAGATCGCTCGCTGTCGACGAGGGTGATATGTGGAGTGGCGAGCGTGCGTGGCGTCGCGCACACAGGATCTTTACCAGCGCACTATTAGCCGGGTGGCCGGAGCTTGCGGACGTGCGAGCACCAGCGCATGCCATACGCTCATCAAGCGAAAGGCCCGCTACAGCACCGTTCCGCGACCTCAAAAGCTTCCTCACACCATCATCCCACAACGCCATGCCCAATGACGCCCATAACACCGACAACGATCCCAGGAACGATTTCTCCCGATCTGATGATTTCCACCACAACGCCCAGCTCATACCTCTTCTTCCCATCCAAGCTCACGGCGCATACCCATCTTTCGCACCCGACGACGCCACGTTCCGCGCATCGGTGCTCCTACTAGGAACAGCGCAATGCGCGAGTCAAATACCACAGATCCTAGCATGGATGCGCGTGTTGGGCGTCGAGCCGCGTGAGCGCACGCTGGCGTACGCGCTCGTATTTTGGGCCGAGGTTAGCATCGGCGCGCCGTTGCTGGAACGGCTGCGTAGCCACAGCGCCCGGCATAAAGATGGTGGGGAGTATACTCGGTTGGTGCGGTGGATGGTGGACTGGGTTGGTATTGAGAAGGTACCTGATGAGGCGGCTGTTGGTGAGGCGATGCGGAGAGTGGATGTTATGAGGCGCGAGTGGTCGTCATCCTCATGATGGATAGATAGAGTAGTTCAAGGCGGACCCTGCTGTCTCCCTTATTGATGTTTTACTTATCAGCTGGTTCTTGTATGTTATTACGATGTGAATCGACACCTAGATGCAGATTTCGAAGATACAGTACCACACGTAGGTCCTCAACTTAGCAACAGTGCTGCATATATTGAACGTGAGCATTCATCACGTCCCAGATCTCGGTGGTGTGTATCACTGGCATGCGAATGAGCGAATCCGAGTTACAGTACTAGTGCCTTGAGCCACAGCACTGGGGCCGGCTGAGCTCGCGCACGCGTTGTTGTAATTTTTTTTGCGCAAAAATCGAGCGATAAGAGTAAAATAACAGTCGATAGCAATGATTGTAACATTAGTTTGGTGTAATGAGGACTCCTTTAGGCACCAGGGCCCACCCTCTCTTGATTACGGAGGCAAATGGGTGTCAAGAGCGGGGAGATTATTCGGGACTTCGGGGCTTCATGTGACGCGGAGACTCGGAGCTGACTCATTATAGCCACATCATGAAAACTCCTCCTTGCCCCTTCGATACGATTACGAAATACAGCAGCTGTCGACATGATGCTCCGGTCTGATTGGCGTCTCACACGATACGATCCGAGAAAGTGGCAAGACTCAAAAATTCTTTCACGGAAAAGTGGGTAAAATTGCATGACATCATGACATGACTATTTGCATCCGTCGTCATCGAATTGTGCTTTTCTTCCTGCTTTCCCGTGAGGGGAGTCCTTGGTCTCATGTCACCTCGTTTCTTTGTGCTGTGCAGACCTCTCGCACTCACGTTTTTTTGGCTTCGTGTGCTACCGTACTGATTTATCAATCAAACAACCAACTTTTCGCAGCGCTGCGGGCTCGTTGGTCACTCGTGACGTCTTCCATCCAGTTCCAAGACGGAGAGGAGAGAAACGGGGCGAAAGGCCGCTGCCACTTCGCCAAACCTCCTTGCATTATGCCGCTTCTTGGAGCTGACATTCCATAGCAGAGTTGTTCATCATTGAGCGCTCACAGAATGGGCGCTCTCAACGCTCCATTGACAGCACGGAACAATGACGGACAGATTACGTTGCATCTCGCATCGCAAAAGGGACACATGGACGTCGCTCGCTTACTTATTGGGCGCTGCGCGGATGTGACAGCCCAGAACGAGGACCGAGAGACTCATAGTTACATCTAGTGTCAACTACGTTTCAGGCTTTGTGGTCACCACAGTAATATGCAGGAGTTACTCATATACTTCTCGTACACGGCGCAGACGTCATGCCAAGGACAAGGATGGATACATTCCACTTCGTCTGGCATCGCAACGCAGGCTTGAGGAAGTCATTTGCGTACTTGTCAAGCATTGTGCTGGATTTGGTGCCCACAATAACATGAGTTTAATTCCACTATTGCGAGTGTGCACAGGAGTTCATCATTTTATTCTGTTTAGATACTGTCGAACCATCTGTCCGGGGATCAAACGTTGTGGAGTTGCATTTGCACCCGATCTAGCTTGATAACTGTGCTATAGTACGTTTTCTATTTTTGTGCGTGATAATTGGAAAACAGTCAATATCGTTTCACTGTGTACCGTAACTCCTGTCGAGAAAGGACGCTCCCCTCTTTGCTTTCATGATCGAACGGCCACCTTGTTCCTCACTATCTTGCGTCGGATGGATGGTTTCAGCCCGGACACTGGCACCAAGAAGGGAGCCCATCTGGTCTAGGCGATTGTGGTAATTGCGAGATGTACGCCGTGCTCTTCTCTAGCACCGTGATGTCTACTGACAAAGACAAGAAGGACAAGACAAAATGTCCTCGCTGGCTCTCAGCCCATGGAAGGACACTGGACCGAGTCTGATCATCGGCTTCTGAACTATAACCACGAAGATTGTCGACGTACGAGAGCATTTCCGCGCACTCATGATGATGATGCCTGGCCTGCAGTTTCACTACAGAAATATGCCGAAGTTTGTCGTATACTTCTCGAGCATGGGGCAGATGTCAATGCCAAGAACAAGAATAGACTGACTCCGTTTATTCTCGCGTAGTATGCGCCCTTGTCCAGCATGGCGCCGATTCCGGTGCTACAACAGCATGAGGAGTTGAATTCCGTTCTGGGTAGTATGTACAACGTACAAGAGATATCGTTATCTTTATGTAGTGTGGAAACTGGACTTGAAAATATACTGATGACTGATAAGTGATTACCCGAAATGCGGTAATCGGGGCATTTGTGATGACCTAATCCTGGAGATGGCCGAGATAACCCTAACTTTTGTAGGGGCGGATTCGCCCCCTTTAACTCTCTCCTTAACTCTCCCCATTTTCTTGGACCCTCCCCAGCTTTCGGTACGACAAGAAAAATGACAATGGATGGCCCTCTCGCATACCCGCTCTCACCAACCTTCGAACTCTCCGCTAATGGGTTAACGTAGTTAACTAAGGTATATGCCCTAAAATTTCCTTCACAATGTCAAACCTCGTAGAGGAACTTTTTGCCCTACCCCAGTGTCTTCCTGATTTTTGCGTGTGGGTGTAATCTATCATGATAGTGCCCCATCTCAGGGACAAGACATCTTGGGGTGGGTCAAGATGAGTTCTCCGGCCCCAAACGGTTCAAAAGCTATTTCGTGGTGCGATCAAGGGTGCCATTAACATTGCACGTTCATGTTGATCCATTTCATCCAGATTTTGATGCATTTTTTTATTCAGTCAAGAACTTTATGCCACTATCGGTTCACAGTCTATTCCGAATAATTTCCTCCCATCTTCTACGACTTCAGCACAGTAACCAAGTGGTTTCTGATGTGAATTCTGCCATGCGTACTTTGCGGTGGACTCTAGGACCACTTTGATGGCATTTTGAACTTACTCTCTAGCTGTCGGGTATTTGACTGGCGTCTTACACGCGATATTGGAGACGAATTGGCGAGGCTCAAAAACTCCTTTACGGAGAAATGGGTAAATTGCATGACTTTCTCATCCACAAACCATGCTTTTTTCCTGCTTTTCCATGGAGGAGGTCTTGATCCCAGTCACTTTGTTCTTCGACCTGTCGATGGCCTAATCGATCAAGATAGTGCCAACCTTCGCTGACTCGATATGCTAAGTCAAATGCTGCTCAGTCCGGGACATGACATCACGTGAAGAAGAACTGGATGAAAACTACAACACATTTAAGACAACCCTCCTTCGTATCGAAAGGCTGGATGCCCTACATCGATGCAACGTTCCGTATGCCCGATATACAGTAGCGATTTCTCTACGACGGGGTGCGGACATGTAACCCACATGTGTGGGAGGTCGCGCCAATCGTATCCCCACAGCTCTATTCTCTCTGTCCATCTTCCTAATCTTGGAACATGTTTGCATAGCCGAATCTTCTGTCATGATACCCATACCCTGTCAATATCACCATACCCGACTGGGGACACTCTACCAAAGCTGGTGTGGTACTTTCCGAGTCAAAGCTCACGGCGACGCGGGTTGGGTTAAGGGCACGCGGTGTGTTGCAGCCGATAGCTGCAGCTCAGGCTTCCTTCTCCTGCTTTTGCTGTCCCCTTGTTGTGCGGCATCCCTTTTGATGGTAATACTAATAATAATTCCTTGAGTTACCAGAATCTCGCCGCCGAGTTCCACTGCGCTCTCCTTGGTGATGGCGGTCAAGTTGCCTTGCACCTCTTTTCACCCCATCTTTTGCATTCGTGCTGCCCTACGATCTCTATACTGGGCCGAATCTGGACTATGTGGCTGCGCTTGTAGTGGCTGCGCTTGTAGGGACTGCTCCTGGAGTCCGGGGCGTCCTGGCTTCGATTTCCTTCTGACGCATCGACTCTTTGTCTCCCTGAATCGCCTGGCTTGGTGTAATTGGCCAAAGCGACATATCTCATTCACCCCCTACTTAAGCTCGCGATCGCATTTATAATACCTTACATTCCCTTATTTCCAGTTTAGCTCACTCTCATTACATTTTCGATTGGTGTCACTCGCTTTCTCAAAATCGTACTTCCCAGACATACTCCTTTATCCTTTTCTATTCGTAATACTCATTGGCAGTGCGACTCAACTTCGGCTTGCCACACGCGCGCACGACTTGGCGCACCAGGAATATTTATACTTGGTGTCACGCACAATGTGACGCTGAGTGACCACATGGTCCACGTGTCGATCGACTATTATTTTCTTTCTTTCTCCTGTCATCTCGTCCTCCTCCCGTTTGTTCGCATCCTCTAGCCCTACAACACAAAGAACTGGTCGATTAGTTAAGCCCTCATGTATTTAACAGCCTCCTCAGCTACAACGAACAGCTCCATTTTTCTCTCTTTTTCTGTGTGCGCACCATCTCAGGACGGGACGATCTTTTTTTTCTTTCTCGCGAACTTTTCTCTCTCTCCCTCTGTCACGGAAACGCATTGAACGAGCCGCCCAGCCGATGTACGATCCCCATGTTGTCAATACGCTAGCCCCTCCTCCGTACCCACAGACAGCAAACGCCCTGCAATCGCTGACCCTTTTGTGAATTTTGTGAGTTTTGTCTCTGACCTCTCAGACTGATTCAGCCACTGCCAGGCGTTACACGCACGATGATGAGATATTCGACGTGCATGAGAGGCATCAAGAAATAGATGGGTGATTGGTCATGCAGGAGACGGAGCCTGCAGAGCAATTGGTCGTGGTTGTGAGCGATTCTCCTCGAGTCCGCACTTTTCTTTCAAGAAAAATCACGATACCATTGGAACATAGTCTCTGACGTGATACTTTGGCTGCGTACATGTGCAACGCCACGGAATGGCGTAAGTGAGCTCGAGTGGAGGGATATCAAGAGGGAAAGTTGTTGTAATTATGGAGGAGTCAGTTTTTATACATCAGGGCTCGAATGCGAGCGAGAGGAAGAGTAGGGAGCCGACCGCAACGAAAAAGAACTGGAGGCGATGCGAAGGCAACTCCTGACTTTCTGACTGTTTGACATTATAAAGGGATTTCTTGAAGTTAAAAGTACTCAAAGTCGGCTTACTGGGATCTGGATCTGTCTAAATACCGGTTCCCTATTCAACTTTTTTGACTTAGCGACCTATTCCTGATCACTCCACACAACCCAACTTACAACGTGTATTAGTGATTCTGAGGTAAATCCTAGGACATGTATCAATGACGAAGGGCCTCTATACCGATTCCTCGCGCACAATAGCTTGCACCGTGGCTCGACTAGTCATGGTAGTAATAGCACGTCCCAGGCGGCTGAATCTAGGTCGTAGACTCGTGCTCGTAGAGAAATCTCTTTACGTTGTCCTCTTGTAGAAACTGCTTCAAATACCCACCATCCCACTCAGACAGTAGTTCTATGACCTCAAATTGCCTAAACGACACTGCGACTCGGGAAGGATAGTCATGATAGTCACCGGGGCGTACTTTCCCAAGGGGATCTGCGCCGTGTTCCAGATATAACCGCACGATCTCAACCTTTCCTAATCGCGCCGCCCGGTGCAATTGAGTATCACCGTATTGAGTCTGGATATCCATCACTGCCCCGCGTTCAAGCAGCATTCGAACGGACTCGAGATGTCCCCCAAACGCGAAAAACAGTGGAGTGAAATCACCGTCGTCTCGAGCATTGATATCGGCCCCATGATCGATTAGATACCACCCAGCTTCGACGCATCCAGATACCGATGCTGAAAGCAGTGGAGTTCTGCCACTTTCTTCCCGGACATCCACGTCTACGCCATGTTCAAGTAGTAATTCCAGAATGTCGACATGCTCTGTAGACGCTGCAGCATGCATTGGCGTCGATCCATTCAAGTTCTTGGCATTTACTTGATCTGGGTGCTCGGCGATAAGATATTCTGCCAAGTCACGAAATCCGAATCTTGCAGCGTAATATAGGGGGACGGCTTGAAGTGGCTTCGGACACATGTAGGGCAGGGAACGAAACGTCAGAACAACAGTTGCGCCGTCGTAGAGCCACAGCATCGTAGCAAGGTGTGGCTTGTCTGCGTCGAACAGACACTTCAATCCATCTTTGATGCGTGACGACACTGTCCCAAACCGGGCATGGGTGTCCCAGTACCGACCAGCATAGAGCGCCAATGGGAAGTTCTTGATCTTGTCACGGTCAATGTCATCGTCCAATCGGAAGACGGTGCCAAGGCATGCTTGTGCAAGGATCGTATGGGCAGCCTCAAGTTGAACATGATAGTACGAGACATCTCGAACGGGAGTCGCAAGTCGATTCGCCATCAAGAATTCTTTGACGGAGAAATGCGAAAATTGGACGATTCTCGAATCCCCATCCTTGACTATGACGACCAAACTCGAGCACGCCGACATGATTGCTTCTTCTTTATCCTCCCACCGCCAGTCTGTGTTCAGCTTCGGGATCCCTTCCGCCTCGAAGTCAAACGCCATGATTTCTGCAAGTTCCTCAACTTGAAGTGGGTGAATAGCTGCCACCAGACAATGCAATAATCGATGGGCATGTCCTTTGTTGGGCTTTGGAATCTCCCTTAGGATGCGTTCGTATGTCTCGTCCAAGTTTTCGGGCAAGTCGTTCAGGAAACGCCGAATGCTCTGTGGAAAGCAACGTCGTAGGACCTCCAATTGGCAAAACACCCATCTGAACCTATATCAAGTTTTAGTATTCGATTATGGACAGATGTCAACACACTTACATTCCACTTGATTTTTCCGACAGTTCCTTAATAACCAGATCCTTGTCTTCCTCTCGCCACTTCCGCATCTTTCTGTCTGACTGGACAAACCAGATGACATATTTCTCAATGTCCTCCTGTTGTCCACTTTCGTCATGAAGAGATACCGGGCGTTCGGTCAAGGGTTCGAGGACCTCCTGAATGTCACGCTCAGGCCGACTCGTAACACATATGTGGAGGTTTGAGAGTTTAAGGCCAACGAGCTCATCCACAAACCCGAGGACCTCTTCTCGTGGTGACAGCTCGGAGACCGACGCGATCGGACACTCGTCGAGTGCATCTATGATGATGTAAATAGGCGGCTGCCCCTCGAGGAGAAGCATCTTTTTGAGGCATTCTACCATCTCGCGATCACTCGGCTTCCATTCACGACCGTGTGCAGAACAGAATTGAGAGAGTATGTCAGAATAGGGATTGGACTGAGCAGAAAGGTGTAAGAGGAGAGATGGAAGCAAGTTGTGAAGCTTTTGTTTGTCGACATCCCTGAAGTCGAAATAAAAATAAGCCATCGAGGCCTTCCCAGCATCGTGTAAACCTTTGATATCTTCTATGATCGAGGAGCTAGATTTACAATGTCAGTTTCACAAAGGCAGAATGTCGAAGAGATGCGAACCAGAGCACACTTTTACCTGACCCCGCTATAGAAACGGGCGTGATCAAAGGCCATTGCATGGGGAAAGTCGAGAGTAACGCACGTTTTCCGTGTATCCATAATAAGGAGCCAGCAGATTTCCATTGATTGAATAGAATTCCTCCAAAGAACCATTGAGCTGTAATCTTGCTGTGTTCACGATGTTTGGACGCAGTGTTATGATTGATGGACGGATCGGGGGGCGACAGCCATTTTGCAAGACCAATCCTAAGCTGGTGTTCTGCAAAGGCGTCTAACAGTCTGAGCCCTCCCTCGGAATATTAAACATGGGTGAAGAGATTACGAACCGTTGACTCGCTCTAATTTGTCCTCGGCATCTTGGACCCCGCTGGAAATACCCTTTACGTCGCCGCCAAAGTCTTGCAACATCTTGTCGACATCTTGAATGTCGTCATGCAAAGCTTGTACGCTCTTTTCGATATCTCGAACGTCATTTCCAACGCCTTGTACATCGTTGCGCATATCTTGTACTTTCCCTCCGACAGCATTCATGCTATCGTTGACACCCATTATGTTATCATTGAGTGCCACGGCCTTGTCATGGATGCTGTGGGTTTGCTTCAGCAACTCCGCTGATGTCATCCACGATTCTTCTTGGGTTAATTTATCCAACTTCCCCAGGCTATCCTCCATATCTGTGTTTCCGATCAACGTCTTCCAAAACTTTCCTGAACAAGTTATGAGTCAAGGGTGGCAAATCTACGCAACATCCACTCACTTAACCATCCGCTTTTCACCTCTTTCGTCGCGACCCCAAGGAAGGTCAGGACCTCAACCATAATTTCTACGACAATGTTCATCATATCCGTTCCCAGTGTGATGCTAGTATATTTCTCAAGCCGCCTAAAGAAATATTCGATGCGGTTAAAGCCATCAATCAGCTTGTTTGAACGAGCGTTGGCATCTTTAACCGCCTGGAGTCCTGGGTGTCAAAATAGGCTGCAAAAGAGAATGGTGAAGAACACGTACCAAAAGAAGAATGTCGATCCCGGCAAAGATTGGATTCGCTGGTGGGAATGCCTATACATCAGTATTAGAGCAGATATTCTCCGTAGGGATGGATCCTAATATTTACCGGCCCAGCAACCTGGCCAAGGATGCCCCAAAACCAATGTAGGACATTCACGGTTGGGATGACCCATCTTGTAAATGTGCCATCACCGATCTTATCGAATGTGGGAAAGGCAGAGAGGATAGCCTCTGGGGAGGCGCAGCATTGACTCGGAAGGCTGGAAAGGAACGGATGCGAGGCTAGGTCTTTCTTGGTCTTGAGTTTGTATTTCTTTAATGCAGCGTCTAAAATAGAGGCAAAGTCTGGACGTGAGGTGGATGTGGAGGAGACAGTAGACATGATGGCTCGTGGCGAGGAGGGGATAAGTGGTGGTGAGGTGAATAATGCAAAGGGGCGTGAATAAATAGCTGTCGTAGATACGCAACCCGCATTGCACAACTATTGTTGTAGGCCATCACGGATCTCTGCATGCATTGCATCATGAGACGACGTCCAATTGATGCATCTGGGGACTCCCACCGTGGTATATTGTCTCTCTTGTCATAGAAACTAACCCTTGTTATAAATGATCAGTCATTGAAATTTGAAAGTTGCGCGCATAGTATTACAAATGCGGATGGTGCGCAAAGTCCCTCACAACACTTGCAGAATTTCTTGACAGTTTCCGTATTCGTACCTCCCTGTCATTGTTCGGAACAATGACAGGGAGGTACGAATACGGAAACTGTCTAAGAGCGGCGGGTCATTGTTGTGGATACATGTGGATACCTATATTATCCTGTACATATAACAATCAATTATCCTATTTCCGAATAGCATGCACAGCTTACTTACACACAGAAGTTACTACGTGCCCAAGGTGCGACTGCACAGCCTCATCGGATATTTCCTTTTACAGTCATCATTTGCACGGACGCTTGACGCCCATCAGTAACCTTAACCTGTATAATCCTGGCCACAGCTCAGAGATAGCTTTTTATGATGGCTTTTACCCTCGGATTTATCCATCAACCAATGACAACCATAACACTGCCTACAAGGCTTATTTCAGCGGTACAGCTCAATGGTCCTTTGAGGGTACTAATATATTCAATCACATGGATCCACATACATCATCATGGATGCGCTTGACGAGTTTCCCATCACGTCGGCCATTCCACCCCCGCGAGAAGAAGTCCTCGAGCTTGTGGAGGAACTCATTGGTCTTAACCTCCCGAACCTTCACATATGCGTTACGGGTCGGCCAGAGCATGACATTCAGGTTATCCTCGAACTGTTAATAGTATGACATCTGTCCCTTCATAACGAAAGTGAACAACAGGAAGATGTCACCAACTATGTCGCTTCTTTTGTTTGTTCCAACCAGAGAATGCAGAGATGGGAGGAGAATCACATGGTGTCTTGACTGGTGTCTGGATCTGTCAGCTTACTCCCACTAGATCCGTCTCCTGTTGAGCATACCGGCCATGGATTTGCATTAGAGAAAGCAATTTTTAAATGGATTATGCCGCGATGTTCAGGACGTGTGTGTGGGCTGCGTGGCTGCATTTATCGTATCGAACGAATAGGAATCGACTAACTTTGTCTCGGCACTCTCCGAGTGCAGGTAGAATTCAAGTTCCGACTCGGGCATGACCGCGACAAAAGAGCATCCATGAGCAGCTAGTCAGTGTTGTCAGAACCCCTTCCTTACCGCCCTCGAATAAGGCTCTTTCCATTCACGATCAGTCTTCCCTGTTCCTTATCCGCCGGGAAGTGCGTGTGAACCTCCACTGGACCTCGACCTAGAGGTCGTTGAAATGCCTTGCCAATTGCGGACCAACCACACCGTGACACGATCTTGGACGAGCTTCCTTGGATACACCTCGTTCACCGGAGTTCATGGAATGTCCTACTGAGAAGAGCCCCTGCATTAGAATGGCCAATATTTCTGGATTGACCGAGTGGTTGCGATTCTGCGCGAGACTCTGAAGTTGTCACAGGCATACCGGCATCCCAGACGAGAATTATGGTCCAAAAGGCAGGTTTCGTGATAATCATCCGAATTTTGATGACTCTGGGCACGCGTTTCTTGCTATCGGATCCAGATGCGCCTTATCAAAAGCGGAGATGGTGGCCCAGATGTACGATACTGCACTTCATGTCCCTCCGTTGTCGTGGTTGGAAACCACGGCTTGCTAAAGTGCCTAGTCGTTACACGCGCGCCGGCGGCGTCCTCGAGACGTCATGCATGATATAATGCACACAGGATACTCATCCCGAAGACGAGCGAAAGGGAATACATTAATACAAGAGGGATCGCATATGGAGTAAATAGGCCATGATAAAGGGATTGGCCGTCCGAAGCCTTGTAAGTGGACGAGCCATTAACGCGCGCCGGATAGAGGAAATTCTGCAGTATTAACTCACTGCTTAAGTATAAGTAATGCGACGCGGCTACAGACTAGGTTCCCCGCAAGAGCTGTCCACGCTATTCGGGCACAGACCCGAAGGGAAGGAGTCCGAACGTAACGGCAGAAGTACAGTACAGTACTAGTACGAGGTTCGAACTGAGAAGAGCGCGGAAGAGCGCGTGCAGAAATCATGGCCGGAAACTACGGCCCGGCCAGCAGACAGGACAATAGCACTACAATAGCTACAATTACGGAAATTGTCAACAAAGAAAGCCGCGTTATATACGCGCCCACAATGGTATGCGACTCCTCTAACGACGGCTCGTTTCCAACAAGGGCGAGCTTAAATGACAGCACAGGCGGCGTGGGAGTGCCAAGAGGCCCCAATCTGACGGTTGCTTCATTGCCTTTGAACAAAAGTTGTACGATGCGGGCGGGCGTTGCGGCGTACGGAGGCTACTTATTGATGCCCGTTCGCACTATTCGCTCATCACCAATCATCTCTCCCTTCTCGAAGAGTCGTCATGTCCTCTGTGCCCTCCGCATCCACTTCACGTCCTGATTTTGCTTCCGTTTTCAACGCTGCTTTGATATTTTACGAACGAAAGACCAAGAAAGACCTTGCTTCGCATCCACTCCTCCCCAGCCTTCAATCCTGCGTTTCCTCAGGGGATATCCTCACTGTATTTCGAGAGAATATTCCCGCGTTCAACCAGTCCCAAAACAGTGACGATAAAATAACAAAATGGGTCACCCCGACCGTGAATGTCCTAAATAGGTTTTCAGATATCCTTGGACAGGTTGTTGGGCTGGTGAATATCGGGGTGTGTTTCGCGAAGGAACTTCTATTCTAATGTTTGCTTCTCAGGCATTCCCACCAGCGAACATAATCTTTGCAGGGATTAGTGTCCTCATCTTGGTCAGTATCCTTAATGGTTCTCTCGAGGAGCCCATTTGACACCTAGCTCTCCCACTGGCAGGCGGCCAAGGGTGCCAGCACGAACCAAGACAAGATCATTGATATTTTTAATCGCATAGAACAGTTCTTTAAACGGCTTGAGATATACACTAGTGTCACACCAACTACGGCTATGATGGATACGATGGTTGAGATCATGGTTGAGGTACTAACCATCCTTGCGATCGTAACAAAGGAAGTGAAACGCGGACGACGGAGTGAGTCGATATCGCATATATTTACCATTCTTGACTCATATCTTATGTAGAAAGTTATCTCAAGACACTGGCGGGAAACTCAGACGTCGAGGATAGCCTGCGAAGGCTGGACAGATTAACTCAAGAAGAGGCACGGATGGCATCTGCGGAGCAACTCAAAGTCACGCACACCATCGATGAAAGACTTACAGACGTTGATATGAGAGTGAAAGGTATAGATGATACCGTGAAGAGTGTCGAAGTGGAGGTACAAAATGCCCATAGCGACATGCAAGATGTTGGTAGTAAGGTAAAAGGTGTCGAGGGCGAGATACAAGCTGGCCGCAGAGCCGTGCAAGATCTTGGCAGCAAGTTGCAAAGCATTGACAGGAAAAATTCCGGCAGACTTCGAGATTTCGGTGACAAAATAGATCAGTTCGACCGTTCGTTGCCTTTTTAAATCATGCTCAACATTGCGAGGGCTCAGACAGTTTCACAGGGAGCCTGCTCAGAGAGGATCTTTTACGGTGGCTTTCGGCACCCAATCCATCCGATAATCATAACATCGCACGCAAAGCTTGTTATAGTGGTACAACTCGATGGTTCTTTCGAGGAAGTATCTTCAAACAATGGAAATCTGCGGGCTCCTTATTGTGGATACATGGAAAACGTGCGTTACTCTTGGCCTTCACCGTGCGATGGCACCTGATCACCTTCTGACTCTATTTCTATAATTTCTATAGCTGGTTCAGGGAAAAGTGTGCTCTGGTTCGCATCCCTTCGACTTTCTGCCTTTATGAAACCGACATTATAAATCTAGCTCCTCGATTATAGAAGATATTAAAGTTTTACAAGACGCTGGGAGGGCCTCGATGGCCTATTTTTATTTCGACTTCAGGGACGGAAATAAACAGAAACTGGGCGACTTGCTTTCATCTCTTCTCCTCCAACTTTCTTTTCGATCCAAACCCTGCTCTGATATACTCTCCCGACTCTATTCTGCACGCGACCGTGGAGTACAGAAAGCAAGTGATCGCGATATGATAGAATGCCTCAAAGAAATGCTCATCGTCGTGGCGCAAGCACCTACTTACGTCATTATGGATGCACTCGACGAATGTCCCACCACATCTATTCCATCACCTCGAGAAGAGACCCTCGAGCTTGTGGAGGAACTCGTTGGCCTTCACCTCCCGAACCTCCACATATGCGTTACGAGTCGGCCTGAGCATGACATTCAGGTTGTCCTCGAGCAGTTAACAGTATCCCCTGTGTCCCTTCATGACGAAAGTGGACAACAGGAGGATATCGCGAACTACGTTGCCTCGATTGTTCGCTCCGACAAGCCGATGCAAAGGTGGCGGGACGAAGATAAGGATCTGGTAATAAAGACACTATCGGAAAAAGCGAAGGGAATGTAAGTATGTTGTCATCTGCTTTCCAGCTAATCTTAAAGACATGGAATAGGTTCATATGGGTGTCCTGTCAATTAAAGGCCCTGCGGAAGTGTCTCCCACAAAGAGTCCGGCAGATCTTAGAGGAGTTGCCGACCAGCCTGGACGAGACATACGAACGCATCCTAAAAGATATCAGTAAGTCCAACCAAGCAGAAGCACATCGAATGTTGCAATGTTTGGCCGTGGCTGCTCGCCCACTTCGAGTCGAAGAACTTGCAGAAGTCCTCGCTTTTGACTTCAACGCGGAGGGGATCCCGAAGCTAAATCCAAATTGGCGTTGTGAAGATCAAAAAGAAGCAGTCATGTCTACGTGTTCAAGTCTGGTCATCATAGTCGAGGACGAGGGCAGGAAGGAAATTGTCCAATTTTCGCATTTCTCCGTCAAAGAATACTTGACGGGGGACCGGCTCAGGCTTGCGGAACCCGACCGAGGTGTCTCATGCTATTACATTGGACTCGACGATGCTCATACGATTCTTGTACGAGCATGCCTTGGTGTCCTCCTCCGTTTGGACGATGGCGTCGACAAAGACAACATCAAGAACGTCCCATTGGCTCAATACTCTGCTCAGTACTGGACCGCGCATGCCCAGTTTAAGGATGTGTCGTTGCGAATCAAGGATGGGATGGAACGTCTGTTTGACGCCGACAAGCCACATTTTACAACGTGGCTTTGGATTTACAACGACGATCAGGATGGACGTTCCATACCTACCGAGCACCCCGAAAAACCTGAAGCAGTCCCTCTATATTACGCCGCAAGCTTCGGATTTCTTGACTTGGCAAAACATCTCATCGCCAAGCATCCAGAAGACGTAACTGCCAAGGGCGGGAAAGCAGTGACTGCGATGCATGTTGCGGCGAGAGAAGGATATACCAACATCTTGCTATTACTACTCGACCATGGCGCAGCTGTGGATAGCCGGGGCTTAAGTGGCCAGACTCCGCTACATCGGGCAGCATGGAGCGGGAGAGTCGATGCTGGACAGTTTCTACTAGATTACGGTGCCGATATCAATGATCAAGGCGAAGATGAATGGCCCGGAACGCCATTATTCCTGGCGGCGTTCCACGGACATGTCGACTTTACTCGAATGCTACTTGAACGCCGGGCAGCGACTGATGTTCGAAATGTTGCCGGTCAATCTCCACTACATTGGGCAGTACAAGGGGGGGAAATTGAAGCCGTGCGATTATTACTAGAGCATGGCGCAGATCCTAATGCGCGCAACGTATTTGATGAAACTCCTTCCCACGTGGCGTCAGGACCAAGGCGACAAGAGATTGTAGAACTATTATCTGCGTATGGAGCAGAGATTGTAGAACGATTATCTGAGCATGACGCAGAGTCTGTAGAACTATTATCTGAGTATGGCGCAGAGTTTGTAGAAAGCTCATCTTAGATGTACTCACTGTACTCGAGTACAAGGGATTGTTTGCGGGAATTGATTCTTTAATACATAGAAGGTTCCCTTCGAGACCTTTAATACACCCGACTTAAATCCCCACCAGGATGATATTAGATTAAAAGAGGGGTGGGACCTTGAGGGAGGTACGCTCAGAATCGTGATGAACTGGGTCTATATTCTGCACGGCAAACCATCCATCTGTTTTCCAATGCTCGTTGTTGTCTTCTTGGACGTCGACTAATGTTGAGTTTCTTGTCGTCTAATGATATAATCACGTCCGGGTGTATCGGTCGCTTTTTCCGTAGAGCCTGTCGGTATTCTTCGAGTTTCTTGGGCCCGTAGGGTTCAAGTGATTCGATTATGCGCACCTTGTTGCGACTCAGGATGTTATCTCGACCAAGTCCCCAGTGTTTGGAAGAAGCAGTCTCTGTATTCTTTCATCAGCGTCAGAGCCTGCAGCTTATGAAGGATACAGAGACTGCTTCCTCGGCGTCATTATTAGCTACAGAAATGAATGAATATATGACGACATGATCAGATTGTCGTGTGAGGAAGAGACGTATGAGGCACTCACCACCCGGTAAACCAAAAAAGACATGGAGGTGATTAACAGGAGCCATACATTAGAAATCATTTCCATTGAGTTTAACGATTGATCATCGATATTTGCCAGCTTTAATGAGCTTCATTATTTCCAGATCCCAAAGATTTACATCAATCTGCGGATGTAACAAGCCCTTGAACAAGCCAGCAGAGGCTATTCACTATATCGATGTTCATATAGATATGATGATATAGCGCACCATCGTGAGACTCAGCTCAGCCTCGAACGCGCGTATTGAAAGCCTAACACAACGGTATTCACCCTCAATATAGCACCAGGGTTTGAGTTCCTCGTTATGTCAGTGCGGTGGAAGGGTGACGCTTGCAACAAATATCAACAAATATCGTTGACGATTAAGCCGTAAGCCGGAAATGTGCGGCATGTGCCGCGGGTCGTTACCGTAAAGGGAGATCACCACGAGATCACCGTCAGACCTTTTAACGGGCACCTCGGGGTACAGAATCCCTACGTAAAACCTTCTGTATGTAATGTTAGCCGTGTATGGTGTCCGAGAACAGAACAATTGATTGTCATATGTACAGGATAATACAGGTATCCACATGTGTCCACAAATGGCAACAACGGCCTTGGTCCTTGACAACAACCTGCCGCTGGTCTTAGAACAATGACTTGGAGATACGAATACGGGAACTGACAAGAAAATCTGCCAGTTTTGTTGGGAACTTTGCGCGCAATTACATTTGTAATACTACGCGCGCCGCCTTTCCCACAACTTTCAACGACTGATCGTCTACAACAAGGGTTAGTCTCTATGACAAGAGACAATGTACCACGGTGCGGTGGGAGTCCCCAGACGCATCAATTGGACGGTCGTCTTATGATGCAATGCATGCAGAGATTCGTGATCCGTGATGGCCTTCAACAACAGTTGTGCAATGCGAGTTGCGTATCTACGACAGTTAATGATTCACGCCCCTTTGCATCATTCACTCACCACCACCTATTCCCTCTTCGCTACGAGCCATCATGTCTACTGTCGCCCCAACATCCACCTCACGTCCAGACTTTGCCTCTATTTTTGACACTGCTTTAGAGAAATACAAACTCAAGACCAAGAAAGACCTATCCTCGCATTCGCTCCTCTCCAGCCTTCCGAGTCAATGCTGCGCCTCCCCAGAGGCTATCCTCTCTGCATTTCCCACATTTGATAAGATCGATGGCGCATTTACAAGATGGGTCATCCCAACCGTGAATATTCTTCATGCGTTTTCGGGCACCATTGCCCAGGTTGCTGGGCTGGTAAATATTAAGATGTACTACCCCTACGGAGAATATCTGCTCTAATACTGATGTATAGGCATTCCCACTAGCGAATCTAATCTTTGCGGGGGGTCGACATTCTTCTTTTGGTCCGTGTTCTTCACCATTCTCTTTCGCAGCCTATTTTGACACCCAGGGCTCCAGGCGGTTAAAGATGCCAGCGCTCGTTCAAACAAGCTGATTGATGGCTTTAACCGCATCGAATATTTCTTCAGGCGGCTTGAGAAATATATTAGCATCACGCCGACAACAGATATGATGAACATTGTCGTAGAAATTATGGTTGAGATCCTGACCTTCCTTGGGGTCGCGACGAAAGAGGTGAAAAGCGGACGATTAAGTGAGTGGATGTTGCGTAGATCTGCCATCCTTGACTCACATTTTATTCAGGAAAGTTTTGGAAGATGTTGATCGGAAACACAGACATGGAGGATAGCCTGGGGAAGTTGGACAAATTGACCCAAGAAGAGGCGTGGATGACAATAGCGGAGTCGCTGAAGCAAATCCACAGCGTCGATGGCAAGGTCGTGACACTCAATAATAATAACATAATGGGCGTCAACGATAGCGTAAATGCTGTCGGAGGGAAGGTACAAGATATGCGCAACGATGTACAAGGTGTTGGAAACGACGTTCAAGATGTCGAAAAGAGCGTACAAGCTTTGCATGGCGACATTCAAGATGTCAACAATACGCTGCAAGACTTTGGCGGCGACGTAAAAGACATTTCCAGCGGGGTCCAAGATGTCGGGGACAAATTAGAGAGGGTCAACGGTTCGTAATCTCTTCACCCATGTTTAATATTTCGAGGGAGGACTCAGACTCAGGCTGTTACACGACTTTGCAGGAAACCAGCTTAGGGTTGGTCTTGAAAAATGGCTGTCGCCCCCTGATCCGTCCATCGATCATAACATTCATCAGGAAATTATACATAAACTTTCGAACTTTTTCGTTTTCATAAGCCCCAAAAAGTAAAAAAGTGAAAAAGC
>QFEZ01001866.1:0-14853 GCA_003316425.1 Russula lepida
GGACCGGTTCTTCATCTCTTACATGGGCAACAGAGCGACGCATCAGCTCCTGTTCCCAAGGCCGGTGACATGTGATGTGCCATGCTTTGATGCTCACCAACCCACTCCTTCTCTTTTTCCCCTCCAGCAGGTAAGTCCTTGTGACATGCCATGCCTCAATGCTCACCAACCCACTCCTTTTCTTTCTTTCTCCCAGCAGGTGAGCCCTTATTGTGATGTGCCATGCTTTGAAGCTCACCAACCTGCTCCTCCCTCTTCTTTCCCTTCAGTGGGTGAGTTCTCATTTGTGACATGCCACATTTTGAAGCTCACCAATCCACTCCTTTCTCTTCCTTGCCTCTAGCAGATAAGTCCTCATTTGTGACATACCTAGTGTGTAGCAGGAGTTAACCCAGGGTCACAAAGTAGTGACCCCTACCCCTACCCAGTGAGAACCCTTACCTGGCCTGGGTTGACAGGGGTTGACCCATCACATGAAAATAAAAATTTGTGAAAAAAAAAAAAAATGAAAAAAAGACAAACACATTGAAAACACAATAAAAACACAGTGTCAAAATGCAATTCACAGTCTATCACAGGTCATAGAAGTATGTCTACCCAATGAACTACCTGCTGTCCTCAACCAAGTCATTCTATCCATCCTCAATCTCAATGTCGCCTTCACCACTATCCCTGGTTGCACCAGCAGGTGGTTTTTCCTTCGTCACTGCCTAAATGTCACTGTCCTTCACCAATCCCAACAAGCTCTAAGCTTTGAGGCAAAGAACCACATGTGTGCTCTTGGCAGTTAGGCAATTTCAAACATGTGGGAGGCATAAGCACCCACATGAAAAAATGCATTTGATGTCAGTTGATGTTGGTAATAAAACCTATTAAATCATAAGCAAAGATAAATCAAAACCTTGCCTACCAGGAATGGTCAAGTAATCCAGTGCCATGTGTGAGAGTGAGGAATATATAGAAGACTTTAAGTTCTACCACTTGATCAGATCATTGCATTTGACCGTATTATCTGCAAGATACTGTTCGAGCTCATTCTTGTCACCATCGTCCACATTCATATCAGTAAAGAAGTTCAAGCTGTTGAACATGTTCTCTGACATTTACAGAATCATGTACAGTGTACATTATTAGCATGGTAAAATCTTGAGTGTGATAGTGATATGCACTGGGGTGGTAGGCCTAGAGTCAGTAGCTAGAACTGATGACTCCTTGTCATACTGGCCCTTGTAACTGTGCTGGTACTCCACTCAAACAATGCTTTGTGCCATTTTGATCCACTTTGGTTCCCAGCCTACCTTGCAGAAGTAATTGAGCTTTAGTGAAGGATAGAGTACTGACTTGATGTCAGAACATGTTAGTAGGTACCACCATGAGTTAAATACATACCCATCACAATATGGTAGACCTCAGAGTAGTCAGTGCAGTCATAATAGTGATTCAGGGTCTGCTTGGCCATATTCATGGCTGCTCAAATTAGGGCAGGGAATGATTGGTTAGTGGCCATTGTAGCGAACACTTGATCAATTTTGTCCATGGCAGAAATGACGGTTGGGAGGCAGGGTGTACTCCGAGAGAAGAATAAAGTCATATCCTTGAGGATCTAATGGCGGCAGTCAGTAAATGAAGCATGTAGGAATGTGGCGTGTCATAGTTACAAGTTACCTTCAAGACTTCATGCAATTTTTCCAGAATCTCCCACTCATTCTCACTTAGTTCAAAATCTCGTAGCCCATTCTGCTGTCATTTGGTCATCACAATGACTGCCTCTTGATATTCTAGTGCCATATCCAACATATCAAATGTTGAATTCCAGTGCGTTGAAACATCACAAGGGATCATCTTAGGCACTATTTTCAGTTTGGCAACAATCCACTTCCACTCTAGTAGTAGCTTTGTCAAGAAGTTCACAACCTTGAAGGAGGTTTTTCACAGCTACAAGAATATGGTGAGTACTTTGGTCTTTGCAAGTGATCTATATTCCTGACCTTGACCAAAGCAAGATGGATAGGCAAGATCTCATCTCAAAATTCAGCTGCCTTGAATTTGTCCATCTTGCTGATTTCATCAAGTATGTTATCATTATCATCGCCCACCCCCTCTATGCTAACTCTATAACCCTGATATGCCCTTATCTGTGTCTCAAGATCTTCCATTTTAATGTCATTTGCAAGTCAATAGAGATTGTCCTTTGCATCAGTGAGGACATTATATTGATTCTTCTTCTTGACCTCAAATAGCTTCATCAGGCTCTTCGCAACGAGGTTTATAATATGAGTGAAACAGTGCATGTGGTTTTGTTACCGCCGCTTGATCTGAACAACACGATCGATCCTAATCGTGCTCAGAGGACAGTACAATAGACGAGATGAGGACTATTGACTGTATAAAGAAGGGACTCGAAGCTTTACGAAGTCCTCCAACAGTAATGGCTAGTATTCCGATGCCTAGGGAATAGACAATACTAGGGATCTCAACAGGAGAACCAACTTGGTGTCCACAGACTGGAACCAAGCCAGTACTTATACTACAGAGGGACCAAACAGTGTCCAAACAATAAGTAAGCGAACAAGCATAAAGGGTTAACGTGTGTGAACCAATAGATAGCGCAATGAGAACGAATAGTAAGCATAAAAGGATTATCGTCCAGTAACAAAGGGATCAATAAGCATAGCAGGATGAATCGTATAATACTAAACGCAAGTCCAATAAGAACAGAGGATCGTACCATGAGACCTGTAGGGATGACATATGGCCCAGGTGTACTCTTGGTCCTTAGGCCGAACTCCATGGCCTATTCCTCTTGCGTTGCATCCTTGGGAACGGTATCGCGCGCATTACTTGATGGCTGTCATACGACTTGCCAGCGCTAATCTTTGGCGCTCCGACGGGTGCTCTGTTGTTCTGATGCTTGGGTGCTCCGATGGGTGCTCCATACTTTGATCCATTGATCTGTTGTTCAGCGCCTATCTTGGGTGCTCCGTGTTGCTTCTGTGTTCTACGCCATTCCGGTAGGGCGCTAAGAGAACGGGCTGTAACAGGTTTGCTTGCCCAGGGAAGTTAGTAAGTATTTTCGCCAATTCACTAATCATGACATTGTTTGCAGATGCATTATCAGTCGTGATACTGAGAATCTGTGGCGATCTCAGACATGCAAAATGATACATGGGCTCACCCACCTTATTCTTGATGCTGAAATTGGTTAGAACATCAGCAAACATCTTCGCAAGATTCTCCCCTGAATGTGTCTGTTAAACCGGTCAACGAAGCCACACTGATTTCATTGCAGGTACGCACCATTGGAACTTCAACTATGTCAAGTAATATGCTGATTGGAATACTGTTATATAGAAAGTGAATGGTCATTGCCATGTATGCTCAATGGTTCAGAGATGTCCAGCAATCTGTCACATAGTTAAGTGTTCCTTTATGCTCCTGGTTTGATATTAGCACTGAACCTTTTTCCAGATCATTAACTTACTTGTAGCATTTTTGTGATCTGCTTCTGCATTCTAGCAAATACCTTCTTCACATCATGACCAACAGTACTCAGTGATGGGATATAGTAATTCAGACAACCAGTTTTTATTAGGCGATTGAATCCTCAGTCCTTAACAATATTGAAAGGGCGAAGGTTTTCATATACCCAATGAATGATTTCCGCTCTTGTTTCCATTGCTGTATGCTGGACATTCAAGTAAGTGATTTCACCTTTGGTTTTCTGATTGAAAAATTCAGTCACTTTCCCAGAACGCTGGTAATTCTGGATGATCAATTGGCATGTCTCCTTGTCTGAAGCACTGTTGGCCACTGCTAGGACCTCTGGACCCCAGCATGTTTGTGCATGCCATCGCAGATGTTACTGGCCTTGAGAGGAGGAGCTGATGCATCGCTCTCCGGCTTGTGTAAGTGATGAAGAACCGGTCCAAAAGGTATTGTGGTCTAGTCCTATGATGTTATCATGTGTCATGAGTCTAGACGTGGCTTCTTGTTATCTTGCATACTAGTCTGATGATATGTTTCTGTGCCCTGTTTCATATTCACTTGTTTGTGTGGGTCTAGCCTATGGAGGCCCCTGTACCCGTACCATTGTTCTGGACTATTAGACTTCTACTCAGTTCGGCCTTAGGCCCCTAGTTAGTCTATCTTGTAACAGTATATAGGGGGCACCTTAACTGCCCTAAACTGGCAAGTTGAGTCTCCTGTCTCAATTTACTTCATTTTCTTTTCTTCTTTTTTCTCTCTCATAAGAGGGTCTTGCTAAGGGACTTGCAAGGTGGGAACCTCTTACTTTATCAAAGCTATCTAGGAGGGCGTGACTCCTACATCGACGAC
Organism: Russula lepida; assembly: GCA_003316425.1. NCBI lineage: Eukaryota > Fungi > Basidiomycota > Agaricomycetes > Russulales > Russulaceae > Russula > Russula lepida. Next base: position 4,336 of record QFEZ01001866.1, read on the forward strand.
TCAGCAACAAGTCTAAGCACTGATGCATACAAAGCAGCAGTGACAGCAGATTACTTGTTGAATGTGCATCATGCTTATCTAGATATCTAAATATCTTTTTTTTGCAGTGCTTTTGCAGGCAAGTAAAGATATGGCATTTCCGATGGTCATTCACACCAAGGCTTGGTGAGAAGAAAGAATAGATGGGGATTTCCCACTTCTCTTTGAGTCATTCTGTAAGTCATGAGATTCTTGCTTCTCCATTTTGAGGATTATGCAACTCACTAAAATCTTTTTTGTCGTCGTCATCACTCTTCAAGAGTGACTCTACAGTCTTTATGACTGCTGCTGCTTTCAACCCGCTCTTTCCAGTCCACACCGGCATGGCATCCTTCAATTTGCCTTTTCCTCCTGTCAGCGCTATCATCTGTGCTGGTGTTGCATCCTTCAATCATCAATCTTTTCTACTTCATGCTGGCCCTTTAGATCCATCATACTCCAGGACATTTCCATCCTTGTCCACTTGAATGACTTTATTCACCCATTTAGTGGTGAGTTGTATGCTGTTCTCTTCTTCAGAATCAGAACTAAAATCTGTATCTTCAGATATTCTTGTCATTGACATTCCCGATGGTTTCTCTGCTGTTTGGGCAGAGGATTTAGTGTTGACAGTTTGATGAGTGGCACTACTAGAAGGAGCATTAGGTGCTGCCTTCAATGCATTGCTAGTACACTGTCTCTTTGCTGGTATGTCATATAGTGTGCCATCAGGTGCAGAATGTGTAACAATTTTGCATTTGGAGCATTCATTTAAAGCAGACAATTCTGGCTGAGAGGTAGGAGGAGACATAGTGGTGATTCGTAGGTGGGAATCATAGCTAGCTATTAGGGTTGTCAACTTGTCATCCAACTGGAAATATGATCAGAGAACTATATAGGATAGAGATAAGATCTCTTGAGAGGTGAATGATGAGAGACAAGGTGGCTCCACGAGGCAAGCATGAGTGCAGATAATGAGACAATGAAATGACTCAGATGACAAGATAACATGTTGTGGATGGCTGTCACCACCACTTTGTATGTGTCAGTGCTTAGACTGGTTGTTGAGTTGTTTTGTTGGAGGCTTGCCCTCCTAGATAGCTTTATAGAGTAAGAGGTTCCTGCCTTGCAAGTCCCTTAGCAAGACCCTCTTATGAGAGAGAGAAAGAGAAGAAGGAAAACGAAGTAAATTGAGACAAAAGACTCAACTTGCCAGTATAGGGCAGTTGAGTCACCTTCTATATACTGTTACAGGATAGACTAACTAGGGGCCTAAAGCCAAACTGAGTAGGAGTCTAATAGTCCAATACAATGATATGTGTACAAGGGCCTTCATAGGCTAGACCCACACAAACAGGTGAACATGAAACAGGGCATAAGAACATTTCATCAGGCCAATATGCAAGATAACAAGAAGCTGTGTCTAGACTCATGATGCATGATGACATCACAGGACTAGACCACCTAACCTTTTGGACTGGTTCTTCATTGCTTATATGAGCCGGAGAGCAATGCATCAGCTCCTTCTCTTGAGGCCAGTAACACCACCCTCCTCGTCAGAGTGGACGTTCTCGTCCACAAATGGACCCCATTCCTTGTTGTAACCATGCAGCTTTGACATGAGTCTGCTCTTGCTGTACCCCCATTTTTTGACCAAAACGGAGATATTGAACCTTTTGGGAGATGAGGGAAGCTTCCAACCTCCCTTTTGACAACCTCCTCTCAATCACCCTCATAGCTTATTCTGTCTCCAATAAATCGATCTGGGTGTCGAGCAAATGGCACTCTTTGTCCAATTTTTGGTATTAGTTAGCTTTGGCCACATACCCCCAATTATCAACAGGAAGTCTGTCGAGCTCATGACGCAATATGGCATAGGTACTATCGCTGCCGACCAAGGCACTATGGAGCCATTCTGGTAAAGTAGTTGCCCATTCATCAGTGGAATTCGGGTTATTGCAGTTTGGGGTGTAGATTGGCACAATGATGGGGAGATCATTTGGAGTATCCCCATTGGTGTATGCCATGACTTTGCCTCCTTCCATACACTTGATCCATTTGGCCAGACAGACCTGACCATTTTTGCATGGGAGGTCAATGTATACTTGCCTGCGGTTTTTGATGTACCCAGGTGGGGCTTCTTCAAATGGTTTGCTGGGGTCGACATTCTCTGATCTGGGGTTACAATGGAGGTCGTCAAGGGCCTCCTGGAGTAGCTCCATCTCCACTTGGTGCCTGGTGTGGGCTCGTTGTACACCTTCACCCATGCTTTGGATGAGGGCTCGTAGAATCTTGGGATGGATGGACGGGTTGCCTGTAGCAATATTGGTGGCTGACCTGGGGGACATCGCTTGAGATCGGATTTGAGAGATAAGGCTAATTTGGGCCTCATCCAGTCCTGCCAGTCATCAATAGCCTTCAACCGGAAGATCAAGGATTCTTTCTTTGTAATAGTTGAGCTGTTCTCGATAGGATAGACCAGCGGAAGGGTCAATCAGTTCTGGGGCAGCTGGGGCATTGACCAAGACAGAGAAAGACATTGCCGAAGGGGGTCGTGCCTCTTGAGTGGAGAAAGTACTGCTCGAGCAATCTGACATGTTATTGAAGGGGTATGGTGGATGAAACAGATGTTCTTTCTTGGTTTGCGAACCTTCCTTTTATCCTTCAGAGGAACGCATCGGTGATAGGCTTTAACAAATTCTGGAGTGTGAACTTGATTAGCTGGTTCCCAGGTATTGTCCGCTTTTGGATATCCTTTTCACTTGATTAGGTATTGGAGCATTCTAGCTCTTCCATGATACCGGTGATTTATGATATGCTCCACCTCATATTCCTCTTCTCCTTTGATAAGGTCAGGTGGAGGTCGAGAGAAGTTTGGCCCATGAGCAGTTGTTTTGCAATAGGGTGATAAGAGAGAAGCATGGAATACATCATGAATGGTCCAGACGATGGGCAGGTCCAGACGATAAGCAACTGAGGATAGAGCTTTTGTGATTTTGAAGGGTCCATATTGTTTTGGTGCTAGTTTGGTGCTTTGGTGAGGTAAATGAAGGTGAGTTCCTTTTAGCCACACTTGGTTCCCTACTTTAAAAGGAGGCAGAATGGATTTCTGTTCGACTGATTGATTGATTGCTTGAATGGCCTGGACTCAGTTTTGTTCTAGAAGGTGAAGATGGTCTGTAGCGGCCTGGTTCTTTTCACTATTTTCTCCTATCAGTAGAAGTGAAGCCTCATTTCCCCACAAAATCTGATTGGGCGATAGTCCAATGGTTGCATTCCTTCTATTGTTATGTACGGCCATTGCAATTGGAAGCCATTTTGTCCAATCTTCCAGAAATGTCAATGTGATAGTCTGCAAGTATTGTTCTAACCACTGATTTTTCTGTTTGGAAAGTCCATCAGTTTGAGGATGGAATGCCATAGAAATATTTTGCTGGGCTCCGATCTTCTGAGATAGGGCTTTTGCGAAGTGTGATGTAAATCATGGGTCTCGATCTGTTATTACCTTCCTTGGTAAACCAAACCGTGGATAGACATGGTAAAAGTATAGATTGGCTATTCCTAGACCTATGATCGTGGTTGAGCATGGAAGAAAAAGTGTGGCTCTCGAACATCCGTGACCCACAATAGTAAGGATTGCGTCCTTTCCTCGCATATCAGGCAACCCAGTGATCAAATCCATAGAGATCTGTTAAAAAGAAGGAGCATTTTCTGGGGTTGTGATTTGAAAAAGTGGAGTTTTGTGCCAATGAGTAAGGTTCTTGTTTTGTTGACACATTGCGCATCCTGCCACATAATCACTGATCCAGGCCTTCATGCCTTTCCATTCAAAATGTTTCCGTGCTTGTCATAAGGTTTCATCCCTTCCAGGATGACCTGCGGTAGAGTGATTATGGACAAGTGTCATAAGATCCCTCTTCTTTATCTCGGATGGTTCTAGAGATGCAGCTAGACAAGTGAATTTTTCTGGGGGAAGGATGGTAACATTATGATTATCCTCCTTTCCTTGGTTTACATTTGATGGTCAAGATAATATGTCTGGACCTGTGTTTGCCTTTCCAGGGATATGTTGGATTTCGAAGTCATATTCTTGTAGATCAGCATGCCACCTTGCAGTTCGTCGATTGAGATTCTTTGGTGCTTTCCAATATTGGAAATTCATATGGTCCATAAGGATAATGAAAGAATGTTTAGTCCATTCTAAGTAGTGGCACTAGTGTGCAAGAGATTTTATTACAGCTAGCAATTCCCTTTCATAGATGTCGTAATTCCATTCTGCAGGGGAGAACGTTGCAGAGTAATATGCAATGGGATAAAGTTTGGGTTTCAAGTTTTTGTTTAGGGCAATGTCTGCAATGTCTGCTACCCCTGCCACTTGTGAGAGTATGGCGCCCACACCATATGCAGAAGCATCAGTTTAAAGGTAGAATTGTTTATCAAAGTTGGGTTGTTGGAGAATAGATGCTTTGCTCATGAGAGATTTCAAGCGTGTGAATGCTTCGGATTGTGCCTTTTCCCAATGCCATTCCATAGTCTTTTTCATTAGATCATGCAATGGTCGTGTGATCTTTAAATAATTAGGAATAAAGTATTAGTAATATCCTGTGAATCCAAGGAATTGTTGGACCTCCATTACTGTTTTAGGTGGTGTCCAGTTTGTTACAGCTTGAATTTTCTTTGGGTCCATCTTCAATGTCCCTTGTCCCACAATAATGCCTAAGTAATTGATCTCATCTTGTTCGAAAGCACATTTTTCGGGTTTTAGATATAGATCGTGTTCTTCTAAGATATTGAGGATTTCATGGATGTATGCTTTGTGGCATGCTCTATGCTGCTCCTTGGTTTCTCTGATACGTCATTTAGTATGGATAGCAAGGTCATCCATATACATGGATAGCCATCCTTGTGCAACTTGTTTTCAGAAGATGGTATTTATCATCATTTGGAATGTGGCCAGGGAATTAGTAAGACCAAAAAACATCACTGTTGGTTCAAATAATCCTTCTGGGGTAAGGAATGCCACTTTCCATTCATCTCCAGATTGAATGCAAATATTGTTATATTCCCATCTAATGTCAAATCTTGTAAATAGAGTATACCCACTCAAATGGTCAATTGTCTGAGGGATGAGTGGGGATACATTGTGATTCCTTTTTGTCCATTTGTTGATGGGGTGATAATCCTAGACAGGACGTAGTTTCCCATCCTTCTTTTTGACAAAGAAGAAGTTAGCAGCATAGGGGCTCCATGATTCTCTGATAGTGCCCCTTTTTAAATGTTCTTCAATGAATTTTTGTGCTTCAGCAATTTCTGCCTGAGTGAGAGGAAGTAATCATCCTGGTAATGATGAGGGTGCCCCTGGTAAAAGCTCGATAGCATAATCCCATATAGTATAATGGAAAAGTCTTTGGGACTTTTGTTCACTGAATACCTTCCTATGATCCTGGTATTCATTCGGTACCCCTTTTATTGGTTCTAAGGGAGTATTTTTCAAGTGGAAGGTTACTTGTTCAATGAAATATTCTTCCGGTTCTCTCGTTCTTGGTACGTTCACCATTCGCAGAATAAATTGTGCCCTTTTCACATTATTGGCCTTTAAGATGATAGGAAGTTTGGGTATGGTCAATCCACCCTCTTTTCCAATCAATTTTGGGTTGCATGGCTGCGAACCAAGGGTAACCTAGTATCGCTTTTTGTTCTCCAAGTTCTGTAAGATAGAAACGGAGCTTTTGTTGACTTTGTCCTATTTGAACTGATAGATCAGTGTAGTATTTCAGCTCTCCATTCTTGTTCTCCGTCCCATCGACATTTAGGAGTTTTCTAGGTTCTTTTATTTGCTTGATGGGCAATTATAACCATTTGGCATATGTTAGATTCATGAAATTCTCGGTTGCTCCTAAATCAATGAGAGCTACCGCTTTGGCTTGTTTTGCAATGGAGTGAAGGAAAATCCGAAGGGTCATAGATTTCCATGCAGAAAGGAATACATCTCCAGTACTATTCTGCCTGATCAGGGCCGATCTAATCAGGCTGTGGGAAAATCCTTGTCCAAACCCATTTCTTTTGCCAATTGACTCCACTCTTCTTTATTCATGGTGGACAGAAGGTGTTTGGCAGAGGCCACCATGTCGCGAGAAACCTTAAGGGGTTTATGAGGTATGTCAATAGTAGAGTCGTCGTCCCAATCAACATCCATCAAATTGATGTTCAATTGCTGGGATTTTTGTGGGCAATTTCAAGCATAATGGCCAAATTGACCACATTTGAAGCACGCTCCTCTTGGGGCATTGTTGCCGTTTCCCCTTAACCTTTCTTGTTGCATCGTTTGGGGTCCTCCTGGCTCATTTAATGTGGCCACTTATCCTTGGAATCTCTGGTATCCTCCTCGTGGATTCCTATTAGAGAACCCCTTTGCTCATCCAATATCCATTGGAACTTGAACATCATTGTATTGATGTGGGGCATTAGATGAATTCCATTGAGAATGTGGTTGTCTCTGATTGAATTGTTTATTTCCCCAATTAAAGGGCCTTGGGTGCCAACTAGCATTAGGATTGTTTTGGGGTTGGTTTCACCCCCAGATGATATTATAGATGGTTTGTTGGGATTAAACTGCTTTCACGGTTCACTACTTGAGGTTCTTGTATGTGGCAGGGGCTCCACCATGCATCACCTCCTCAAGTACTTTAACCGGAAGTCCTTTCATGAACAATCTACGGGTTTTAGGATTTCCTGCTTAGTAGTCAGCCTTCCTGGCTAGTTCTTCAAATTTGGAGGTGTATTTGTCGATAAAGGGCATCTTCAGTTGTAGTTTTTCTAAATCATTTCATAACCTATCTGCCCTTGTGGAGTCTTGAAATCTTGCCCCAAAAGCATTAACGAAATGATCCCATATATCATCTGTATTGTCTTCTGGCAAAAGGCTGTCAAGAAAGATCCCCATATCATGCACCCATCCCACAACTTCTTTCCCTTTAATATATGAAAGGTCAATAGCCACTCTAGTGATTGGCAAGTTTAGGGTAGGGCTTTGCCGATTGATTTGGTAATAGAGAAGAAGTTTGTCCAGGAAATTGTCTGCAAGTTTCCTATTCCCATTGAAGATAGCTGGTGGGGCTCCCATCAATCTAGTATCGCCTCCTTGATTTCCTCCTCCTTGGGGTGCATCTTCCTGTAGGTTTGGCCCTCCACCTTGGGGTTCTCCTCCTCCTCCTGGATTTCCCGATCCTCCTGGGGGCCCCGATCTGCCTGAAGGTGGGTGTCCTTTTTTAGGTTGGTTTGGTGGTGTATACTTTTTCATTGCCACTCCAAATGCCTTTTGAACACATGTCGTACTTGGTTTAGCTGTAGTGAAGGCTGCTGTTTCTATTGTAGTGGTGCTCATGGTTTCTGTATCAAGGATCAATCCTGCTCTTGGTGGTAGAATAGCATCTGGTGTGATTGGCGAGTTTCTGATTTGTTAATCAACTTGTTTTTGTATTGATTCGTTGATATCTTCTTTGATGTCTGGTGTGGCTTTAGCTTTACCCTTCTCTTCAGGGTATGGTGGTTCATTGTAATCATGTACAGCCAGGGCTGGGCTTGATAGTATTAGGTCTTTGGCAAGCTGATACCACAGTCCTTAATAAAGAGCAACAGGGATTGCATCTGTGAGCAATAGCAGATCTTGAGTTGAGAAGAAGAGTAAGGCCCTGTTCAGCAACAAAATTTAGAACTAGAAATCTAACTTCAGGGTTTTCCGAGGTCACAAGTGTGACACGGCTGCACACAGTGACATGACATAATATGACATGATATAACTCATATGTATTTTTTTTTCGGGTTTGCTTGGGATTTGCCCACACAGGCACCATGCTAGTAATTGGCCACTGATTGATCGATATCGACCCCTTGTTCTCATAGTTCCACCTTCCTCCTTTTTTGTCATGTCTGATCAACAGAGCCAAGAGGAACTTCAGTTAGAACAGCATCAAAATAACAACCGGGCAGCAATGGAACCTCATATCATGGTCATACTTTAGGTTATCTCTATCCTTGTCCACATGTCCTGTATGTTATCATCACTTCACTGATCGATGCGTGAGACCCAAGACGCATTCAGTGGTCCAACCCAGAAGACAATGATGCCACAAGAAGAGGCAACACCACTGGCAACAGGTCAGTAAAAGGGACTAACTCCATTAAGTCCATGGACAGGTCGCTATCCAACTATGAGGGATAGGACAACAAGGGTCATCTTCTAATCGACTAGGGAGAATGACACTAGAGACATTGCCTTTCCTTAGCCAGAGGAATGCAAGAGGTCTACATTAGGGGTCGCAACTTAGGAGAACAAGCTTAAGTTCCACAGACTGGAACCAAGCCATTACTTATACTACAACATTACCTAACTACCCGCCGTGTAGTATTCTATACTATGTCTAAAGGGGTATGACTGTGAGAGGGATTGATAGCGTACCATAAGCATATCATCCAATGTCTGTCCAACTAGTAAGCAAGGGAGATGGAGATTTACCAACCACTCCAAAGGTAATCCAATAGCACCTAGGATCATAACATGAGGCTTGTACCAATGAGGCACTATCTTCCTGATCCATGCCAAGCATGAGAGTATTGCACTACTCAGCTTCTAGGGATTAGGCCTTATGCTCCTCTATGAGCCGCCTCCTTGTGCTCTTCTCCAAGGGTTGTACTTCTAGACCCGTGCTCTAGTCTTGCCTTGACTCATCTAGGGCTTATCCATTTGCTAGGGATAGCCTTGAGCCTTCTGGACTCTCCAATGGTCCTACAGCCTTATGCATACTTTGCATTCTGCTACTGCCTTCACATCTTAGGGTTTAGGGTGGCGAGCGAGCGAGCCACGAGCGCAGCGAGTGGCGAGTGAGCGAGACCCAAGCGTTAACCAAGGAGACTTGGCTTGTTGGGAAAACAAACCGGCCCAAGTTTCGACTTATAAGTCTCATCAGTCCTTGGATTAGAGCGGCGATTCAATCCAGCCACCGGCCTCTGATTGGACCGGGGTGGAGTTCAAGCGAATTATACTTATTGGGGATGAGGTGTACCTGTTTCATGTTAGCCGAACGCCACTGATGGTGGCTGAAACGTGATGGAAATGAAACGGGGTACCCGGTCTTGTGGCCTATAGAATGAGTTAATCGATTCCCGACGAACATCCATACATGAACGTCAATAAAGACCACGTTGTGAAGCCGGATGGAAACACGTACGTAGATCAACCTAGCCCGGACGGAGCGCCCATCGGAGATAACCATAATAGGTCGTCGGCAACTCACAGACGGCCCGAAGGCCCGGGGTACGCCTAGACTGTTCTGGAACCTTCCAATAGGCGCCCACGTCACGTGAACCACGTGACAAGTGATAAGCGCCCAAAGTGACGTGACATTACAAACGCACCAATAAATTACGTGACCCCAAGTCACGTGATTCGGTCTTACGTAAGTCGGTCATTGGCGATCAGTCACAAACCCCCCGAGGCCCGAGCCCGAGCTGGCAAGCGCTAGGACTAGGTTTAGGGTTGGGTGAAAGGGATAGGGTGGTAAAAGCCAAGTCCCAAGCTAGTGCTACAATAACAAAGGCAAAGTAAAAGTCCCCCAATAAGGGGGGGTAGAACAATAAGGGACAGTAGGTAGGGAAGAAGCAAAGAGAGAAAAAAGAAAGGAGAAAGGCACCTAAGGGATTTTTGGAGTGTTTCAGCTATTTTTGGAGTGTTTCAGCTATTTTTAGAGTGTTTCAGGTATTTTTAGAAGTGTTTCAGCTAAAAATAGGTATTTTGATTGCACTACAATTTGTAATTGGTTGTGTATATATACCATGTCATTTTGCTTTGAAAAAGTGGGTAAGTTGCCCACTTTGTAGATTTAGTTAGATAATCTTGTAGATAATCCTTAGATTGGTTAGATAGGTTAGCTAATTAGTTTAGATAATCTGCTTAGATAATTATCTTTAGATTGTCTTAGCTTATATAATTATCTTAGATTATCTAGCTTATATAATTATCTTAGATAATCTGCTTAGATAATCTGCTTAAGTAATCTGCTTAGATAATTAGCTTAAGTAATCTGCTTAGATAATTAGCTTAAGTAATTTGCTTAGATAATTTTACTTAGATAATTTTTTGCTTAGATAATTTTTCTTCTTTAGATACTTTTTCTTAAATAGTTTTTTTGCTTAGATAATAGCTGTACTTTCCCCCTATTGTTTCCCACCCTATTTACTGCTCTTGGAGGTTTAGGGTGGCGAGCGAGCGAGCCACGAGCGCAGCGAGTGGCGAAGTGAGCGAGACCCAAGCGTTAACCAAGGAGACTTGGCTTGTTGGGAAAACAAACCGGCCCAAGTTTCGACTTTATAAGTCTCATCAGTCCTTAGGTTAGAGCGGCGATTCAATCCAGCCACCGGCCTCTGATTGGACCGGGGTGGAGTTCAAGCGAATTATACTTATTGGGGATGAAGTGTACCTGTTTCATGTTAGCCGAACGCCAC
>QFEZ01001881.1:0-15466 GCA_003316425.1 Russula lepida
CATCAAACCTGAGATTGGTGTCTCTGCCCCTGCCCCACTCCATCCACATGAAGTCAGAGAGTTGTCCCTGAGGCCGCCCACGAAAACGACGAAGGGTGAAATACAAAGGCCTGGCCGAGCAGGCTCAGGCTCCATGTCCGAAATCATCCTGTGATCCACCTTCAGATGATGCCAATCTTGACAATGATACTGGCGATCCTGATGTATGGGATCCGCACACAGGCTTGAAGCCATTGGCCTTGGACAATTGTGCATCCGATGCCGAGATTGAGGTGGAAGATGATCTCCCCTATGGGGGAGACAGGGAAATGAGCAGGGGAATGATTGATATGATGATCGAGCTGGATGATCATGATGCACTTGATGGGGACTGGCTCCCCCCGAAGGAGCAAAGGAAGATAGCTGATAGAAAAACAGGTATGATCAGTTTCGCTTCAAGTTGAAGATGCAAGATGACTTACTGGTATTCAGGGAAAAGAAAGAACCATTATCATGGCCCTGATATCGCTGCAAAATCGGAACGGACACAACGACGCCCCCACCACATTAGGGCACAGAGAGGTCAAACAACACTTACCAATTTTGTGTTCACAGTATCCCACTCATCTCCAGCATCCTCAACCTTGACACCCCCACCATGAATGTTGTCCATGGCCACGTCGAGGGTGTCATCTGCAGCATTGTCCCGTGTGCAGTCAGTCGCACCATCCCCTGTGTCGTCCTGCATGCAGTCAGTCATGCTGTCCCCTGTGTCGTCCTGCGTGCAGTCGGTCGCACTGTCCCCTGTGTCATCCCGCATGCAGTCGGCTGCGCCATCCCCTGTGTCATCTTGCAATCCATCGATTGCACCATCTCCTGTGCCATCTAGCATACTGTCCACCTGCGATCCATCACCTGAACCTGAGGGACTGAGTTCCTTTGGAAGCAGATCTGATAGGTATGACAACACACCCGGGTCTGGTCATGAACTGGACTCGCTTGGGCCTGAGGGAGCAGGTGGTGAGGGGGACAAGGAGGATGAGGATGAGGATGCCATCAACATCTTCATGGATGCAGGTGGCTCCAAACCGAAAGTGGACATCCGCAACTGGCATGAACTGCAAGACCGAATAAAATCAGATCTGACATGGGCACATAAATGGCATGACTCACTGAGTTCCATCAACAAGTTCCTGATCCTCAGGAACTTTGCTACTCTTCGGATTAAGGGAGTTGGACGCATTCTTGCAAGCCAGGAGATCGCGTGGCAATGGCATGAAGGCACGGGGGTCCACTTTGCTCGCCAAATTTGGTTCCTTGCACGGCATTATCAGCTGTTCGAGTGCCTCCCAGCCAGTAATCGAGGTGGAGATGGCAGCAGATCCCTGTTGAATGATGAGTGAGTACAGATGGCAGCAAGGACTCACCTATTGGAGCTGCCAGTTGGTGATGTCACTGCAGCACGATTCCATTGCACTCTTAACAAGCAGATCCTCCCATCACTCGGATATGCGCTCAGGGGAAGCGGCCTATCGTTGTGCACAGCTCAGAGGTGGCTTTGTAAACTTGGATGGTGGCGCACAGAACTGAAGAAAGGGGTGTACATGGATGGCCATGAATGACCGGATGTGGTGGAATACTGCAATACGGTCTTCCTGCCCCTGATGGCCTCACTCGAAAACCAAATGGTGCAATGGATCCCAAAGGGATCTGAACTCGAGTGCGTCGATCCGGACTTGGGGCCAGGCGAAAAGAGGGTGATCACGCTGTTCCAAGACAAAAGTTCTTTTCATGTTAATGAATATAAGAAAAGCACTTGGTACGCACAATTGGTGACTCTGGAATATGATCTTCATGGTTGTGGATAGGATGAGGCTGGAACAGCAAAAGCTGATGAAGAAGGGGCGGGGTTGAATCATACATGTGTCGGATTTTGTCGAGGAAGAGAATGGACAACTTATCATCCATAATCAAGATGGGATCATGATAAGGGATGCTCAGTGCATCACATATCCAGGTGCAAGTGGCGACACATGGTGGGATCACACTCAACTCCTTGCACAAGTTAATGATGCAATATCAATTTTTGAGGAGGCACACCCTGACTGCATTGCACTTTTTATATTTGATCAATCTTCTGCACATGCGTCACTTGGACCAGATGCACTTCGCGCATTTGATATGAACAAGAGCAATGGGGGCAAACAACAAAAGCAAAAAGATACTGTAATTCCCATGAACAACCCACATGCTGAGTCTCATGGAAAACACCAGAAGATGACAACGGAGACTGGTGAGGCAAAGGGCCTCCAACAGATGTTGGAGGAGCGTGGCTTCGACATTCGTGGGATGCACGTGAAGTGTTCCCCAGTTTGCCCATTCGAAAACAGTGACTGTTGCATGGCCCGCCTTCTCAGCAAGCAGGACAACTTCCACCTGCAAGTATCACTTCTTGAACAAAGGATCACATCAAGGGGGCATCTCTGCATCTTCCTGCCCAAGTTTCACTGTGAACTCAATCCAATAGAAATGGTATGCTTTTCATCTTCATTCTGACAATAAATAATACATTCTATTACAGTATTGGGGCTGGTGCAAGCATAGATACAGAGAAGTCTACAAGGAGAGGTTTGAGGAGGCCAAGAGGGCTGTGCGCAAATGCCTTGATGCGTGCCTGGAGGAAGTGATCCAGAGATTCTTCAACCGTTCCTGGCACTTTATGGATGCTTATCAACAGGGTCTCACAGGTAAGGCTGCAGAATGGGTGGTTCATAAGCAGAAATCACACCGGAGGGTTGGTCAGAATGCGATGAGATCTATTGAAGCTATTCTAAATACAAATTAACCCCAAAAATGGGGTGTTGAATATAAACATTTTGGACCAAAAAATTGTCCAAACTCAAAATGCATGGGAAAAACACGGGAAGTGCATTTTTGGATGTATTTTGCCTCCCTGAGTACGATCCCAGGCTCTGATTCCCCCAAAAAAATCAGGTTCCAGTGCTAGCAAAATTGTTGATTTTGGCTGTCCAGCACTGCAGTCAAGAATATTGATATTAAGGACAAGGAAACAGTTAAGAAGGTCCCTGGAACTGAGCTGGTGGCAGACCTTGGACTCTTAAATGGTCAGATCTTGCTCTTATGTTGCAAGTTTAGTATGTCACATATTTCTACCGCCCCTAAAACCTTTTCTGACATGTAGTACACAAAGGACAAGTTGCCACACCTGATAATGCATCAGAGGCTGAGGATAAGGTCCCAGAATTGAGAGAATTTATGCATATGTTTAAACTGTTATACTCAATTGAGTGTTGCTGAGACAGTCGTTAGGCTATCAAAGGATGCTGGCAACCCCAGAAAAGGCACCCTCAGGTGGAGCCAAATCAGCTGAGTATCATATAAGCCAAGGAGAAGTCAGGTGAACCATATATGATGGTCGGAGGAATCAGATCTATACAAATGCCCCCCCCCCTACAGATATTCCACACCATTTTCGATGAATTTACCCATATGCTCAACAGTCCAGATGTCCAGCCAACCATTGAGGATCTCAACAGAGTCTACAAGTTCATGCATACTCTATCCCAGGTCCATGGAATGGAGAATAGCTACAATGAAAGCATGCACGCAAGTATCGGTGAACTTCTGGAAGATACTGTTCTGTGTAGGTATTAGCGGAGTGGTCAGACATTTTTCAGTTGGGGAGGTGTGGATGGAATGAATGCTCTCCTTCGCCTTCAGAGTCTTCCTTTTATCCTCCAAAGGAGTGTGTCAGTGATAGGCTTTAACAAGTTCTGGAGCATGAACTTGGTCAGCTGGTTCCCAGGTGTTATCTGCCTCTGGGTATCCCATCCATTTGATCAAGTATTGGAGCATTCTGGCCCTCCCATGACATCAATGGTTTACAATATGCTCCACTTCATATTCTTCTTCTCCTTCGACAAGGTCAGGTGGAGGTCGAAAGAAGTTAGGTTCATGGGCAGTCATTTCATGATAGGGCGATAAGAGGGAAGCATGGAACATGTTGTGGATGGTCCAGGCCATAGGGAGGTCTAGACGATAAGCAACCGGGGATAGAGCTTCTGTGATTTTGAAGGGTCCTGTTACCCCCACTTGATCTGAACGACACGATTGATCCTAATCATGCTCAGAGGACAGTACAATAGACGAGCTGAGGACTATTGACTGTATAAAGAAGGGACTTGAAGCTTTACAATGTCCACCAACAGTAATGGCTAGTATTCCGATGCCTAGGGAATAGACAATACTAGGGATCTCAAACAGGAGAACCAACTTGGTGTTCACAGACCAGAACCAAGTTAGTATATATACTACAGAGGGACCAAACAGTGTCCAAATGAATAGTAAGCAAGTGAGCATAAAGGGTTTAACGTGTGTGAACCAATAGATAACGCAGTGAGAGTGAATAGTAAGCATAAAGGGACTATTGTCCAGTAACAAAGGGATCAATAAGCAAAGTGGGATGGATCATATAATACTTAACGCAGATCCAATAACAACAAGGGATTGTACCATGAGGCCTGTAGGAATGATGTAGGGCCTAGGTATATGCTTCACCTTTAGGCTGGGTTCCTTGGCCTATACCTCTTGCATTGCATCCTTGGGAACAGTGTTGCACGCATCACTTGAGGGCCATCGTATGACTTGCCAGCGCTAATCTTCGGCACTTCAACGGGTGCTCTGTTGTTCCAATGCTTGGGCGCTTTGCTGGGCGCTCCAACTTTTGATCCATTGATCCATTGTTCAGCACCTATCTTGGGCGCTCCATGCTGCTTCTGAGTTCTTCACCATTCCAGTAGGGTGCTTGTAGAATGGGCTATAACAGGTCCATATCATTTCGGTGCTAGCTTGGTGCTTTGATAGGATAACTGGAGATGAGTGCCCTCTAACCATACTTGATCTCATACTTTGAAAGGGAACAGAGTGGGTTTTTGATCAGCCAATTGGTTAATTGCTTGGATGGCCTGGGTCCGTTTTTGTTCCAAGATCTCAAGTCGATCCATTGCGGTCTGGTTCTTTTTGTTATCCTGTCCTGTCAGTAGAAGTGGGGCTTCTGCTCCCCATAGAATTTGGTTAGGTGATGATCCAGTGGTTGCGTTCTTCCAGTTATTGTGTACTGCTGCAGCAATTGATAACCAGTTAGTCCAATCCTCAGGGGATGTTGCTATGATGGTATGTAGGTATTGCTCCAGCCACTGATTCTTTCGTTCTGATAGTCCATCAGTTTGGGGATGGAAAGCTGTCGAGATGTTTTGTTGGATTCCAATCTTCTTGGTTAGAGCTCTTCCAAAGTGTGATGTAAAGCAGGGGTCTCTATCTGTTATCACTTTCTTGGGTAATCCGAACCAATGGTAGATATTCTTGAGGTATAGTTCAGCTATTCCCAAACCAGTGATTGTAGTGGAGCAAGGGAGAAAAGATGCGGCTCAAGAGCATCCATGATCTACAATGGTGAGGATTGCATCTTTCCCTCATACATTTGGCAATCCAGTAATTAGGTCCATCAATGTCACTGGCCTTGAGAGGAGGAGCTGATGCATCGCTCTCCAGCTCATGTAAGAGATGAAGAACCAGTACAAAAGGTTTGGTGGTCTAGTCCTGTGACATCATCATGCATCATGAGTCTAGATGTGGCTGCTTGCTATCTCGCTTACTGGTCTGACGATATGGTTCCGTTTCATGTTCACCTGTTTGTGTGGGTCTAGCCTGTGGAGGCCCTTGTACTAGTACCATTGTTTTGGACTATTAGGCTCCTACTTGGTTCGGTCTTAGACCCCCAGTTAGTCTATCCCTGTAACAGTATATAGGGAGCGCCTTGACTGCCCTGAAACAGCAAGTTGAGTCTCCTGTCTCAATTAACTTCGTCTCTTTCTTTTTGTTGAAGCGCAGCGAGGTAAAAGTCGGTCGGCAGCTAAGCACGCAGACCAGTCAGTAAGAACTATATTATAGAGCTGTAAATACTTGCCTAAGCACGCAGACCAGTCAGTAAGAACTGGGGTGCTAAGGCGTACAAGTTACACTACTTATACATCTAATGAGTGTGCCTGATCTGCAAGGATCGTCGGTAGCGAAGACAATAAGAGAGGCTAAAAGGGTAAAGCTACCGGTAGAATGAAAGCTAATAGGTAATAGGATAGGCAGGTAAAGAGACTATTATGGCACACAAATGAATAGGAGTTGCCGACAGAGTATCGGCAATCAACGCGTGTAGAGCTACCGAGGCACATGTAGCGTAGGCAGCTATAGGCAGCTATTAGGCAGCTGTCCGAACACCTCGGGAGCTCATAGGGAGCGACTAGAAGTAGTTTAAAGCAATAAGATATATTGGAGCACTCGGCAGCGCTCAGTATCTACTACTATGTACAGTATAAGTCTGGGAGCCGATCCATATCGCTAGAGCGGTCTGTCTCAACACTTTTCTCTTTTCTCTCTCACAAGAGGGTCTTGCTAAGGGACTTGCAAGGCGGGAACCTCTTACTCGATTGTATATGGGCTAGGGAGATGCGACTCCTGGGCAAATGACTCAACAGATCATCTAAGCACTGACATGTAACAAGTAGCGGTGACAATCAAGATCTGTTGGAAGGGAAGGGTGTTTTCTGGGGTTGTGATTTGGAAAAGTGGGGTTTTGTGCCAGTGGGTAAGGTTTTTGTTCTGTTGGCATATTGCACATCCCACTATGTAGTCACTGATCCAGGCCTTCATACCTTTCCAGATAGAACGTTTCTGGGCTTGCTGTAGGGTCTTATCCCTTCCAGGGTGGCCTGCAGTAGGGTGATTGTGAACAAGGGTCATAAGATCCCTTTTCTCTGTTTCAGATGGTTCTGAAAGTGCAGCAAGATGAATGAACTTTTTGGGAGAAAGGACAGTGATATCGTGATTATTGTCTTTTCCCTGGTCTACTTTTGACGGACAGGATAATATGTCTGGACCTGTATTTGTTTTCCCGGGAACATGTTGGATTTCAAAGTCATATTCCTGTAAGTCTGCATGCCATTGTGCAGTCCATCAGTTGAGGTTCTTCAGTGCTTTCCAATATTGGAGGTTTGCATGATCGGTAAGGATGGTAAAAGGGTACTTAGTCCACCCTAGGTAGTGACACCAGTGTGCAAGAGACTTCATCATGGCCAGCAATTCCCTCTCATAAATATCGTAGTTTCATTCTGCTGGAGAAAACGTTGCTGAATAGTATGCAATAGGATGAAGTTTAGGTTTTAAGGTGGTGGAGGTTTTGGTTGGGGTAATATCCGTTGCACCTGCCGCTTGCGAGAGTATGGCACCCACACCATATGCGGAAGCGTCAGTTTGGAGATAGAAGCATTTATTGAAGTCGGGTTGCTGCAAAACCGGTGCCATACTCATAAGAGACTTGAGATGCGTAAATGCCTTGTCCTGTGCGTTTCCCCAATGCCATTCAGTTGCTTTTTTTGTGAGATCAAGGAGTGGTCGTACAATCTTTGAATAGTTGGGGATGAAATATCAATAGTATCCTGTGAATCCAAGGAACTGGCAGACTTCAGTGACAGTTTCAGGTGGTGTCCATTCTGTTATTGCCTGGATCTTCTTTGGATCCATTTTTAATGTACCTTGTCCTATGATAACACCTAGATAGTCTATTTTGCTTTGTTTAAAGGCGCATTTTTCAGGTTTCAGGTACAGATCATGTTGTTCCAGGATGTCAAGAACTTCATGGACATATGCCTTGTGACGTGTTCTATGTTGTTCTTCTGTTTCTCCATTGCATCGTTTTGTATGGACAGCAAGGTCGTCCATATACACAGATAACCATCCTTGTGCAACTTGTCTCTGGAAGATAGTATTCATCATCATCTGGAATGTAGCTGGGGAATTGGTGAGACCGAAAAACATAACCATGGGTTCGAATAATCCTTCAGGAGTGAGAAATGCTGCTTTCCATTCATCTCCAGGTTTGATGCAAATATTGTTATATCCCCATCTGACATCAAATTTTGTAAACAAGGTACACCTGCTGAGGTGATCAATCATTTGAGGGATAAGTGGGGAGACATTGCGGTTTCTTTTTGTCCATTTATTAATAGGATGGTAGTCTTGGACTGGGCATAGCTTTCCATCCTTCTTTTTGACAAAGAAGAAATTGGCCGCATAGGGACTCCATGATTCCCTGATGGTGCCCCTTTTTAAATGCTCTGCTACGAATTTTTGCACTTTGCTAATCTCTGCTTAAGTGAGGGGAAGCAATTTTCCTGGTAAAGATGAGGGTGCCCCTGGTAGGAGTTTGATGGCATGATCCCAAATCGTATGACGAGGAAGTCTTTGAGATTCTTGTTTGCTAAAAACTTTGCTATGACATTTGTATTCATCCAGGACTCCTTTTATTGGTCCTAGAGGAGTGGCTTTTGGATGGAATGTTACTTGGCTGACAAAATATTCCCCTGGTCCTCTTGTTCTTGGTACATTGACAGATCAAGGAACAAATTGTGCCTTTTTGGCATTGTCAGCCCTTAGGATGATTGGGAGTTGGGTATGATCAATCCATCCTCACCTCCAATCAATTTTTGGTTGTGCGGCTGCGAACCAAGGGTAGTGTCACCGCCGCTTTGTACGCGTCAGTGCTTAGACTTAGTCGTTGAATAACTTGGTAGGAGTCACGCCCTCCTAGGTAGCTTCAATAGAGTAAGAGGTTCCCACCTTGCAAGTCCCTTAGCAAGACCCTCTTGTGAGAGAGAGAAAGAGAAGAAGAGAAGACACGTAAATTGAGACAGAAGACTCAACTTGCCGGTTTAGGGCAGTTAAGGCACTCCCTATATACTGTTACAGGATAGACTAACTAGGGGCCTAAGGCCGAACTGAGTAGGAGTCTAAAAGTCCGAGACATTGGTATGGGTACAAGGGCCTCCACAGGCTAGGCCCACACAAACAGGTGAACATGAAACAGGGCATAGGAACATGACATCAGACCAGTAAGCAAGATAACAAGAAGCCGCGTCTAGACTCATGACGCATGATGACATCACAGGACTAGACCAAGATACCTTTTGGACCGGTTCTTCATCTCTTACATGGGCAAGAGAGCGACACATCAGCTCCTCTTCCCGAGGCCAGTAACACCACCCTCCTCACTAGAGTGGACGTCCTCGTCCACGCACGGACCCAATCCCACATTGTAACCAAGCGGCCTTGACATGAGTTTGTTCTTGCTGCGCTCCTCTTTGTTGGCCCAAGCGGAGGTGCCGGACCTTTTGCGACATGAGGGATGCTTCCAATCGCCCCTTTGATAACCCCCTTTCCACTGCCCGCATAGCCTGTTCGGTCTCCAATAAGTCAATTTGGGCATTGAGCAAGTGGCACTCTTCATCGAGTTTCTGGTATCGGTCAGCTTTGGCCACATACCCCCAATTGTCAACTGGGAGTCGGTCGAGTTCCTTTCGCAGAATTGCGAATGTGGTCCTGCTGCCAACAAGCATGTTATGGAGCCACTCAGGTAGGGAAGCCGCCCATTCTTTGGTGGAGTTTGGGTCATTGCAATTCGGGGCATAGATCGGTACGATAAGGGGAAGGTCATTTGGGGTATCCCCATCAGTATATGCCGCAACTTTACCCCCCTCCACACATTTGATCCATTTTGCTGGGCAAGTTTGGCTGTCTTTGCAGAAGATCGATGTAAACTTGTCCCCGGTTTTCCACGTACCCAGGCGGAGCTTCTTCGAAGGGTTTGGTTGGGTCGAGGTTATTGGTTCTTGGGGCACAATGGAGGTCGTCGAGTGCTTCTTGGAGGAGTTCCATTTCGACTTGGTGTTGGGCATGGGCTTGTTGTACGCCTTCTCCCATGCTTTGGATGAGGGCTCGTAGAACCTTGGGGTGAATTGACGGGTCTCCCATTGCGATATTTGCCGCCAATCGGGGAGACATGGCCCAGGATCGAATTTGAGAAATGAGGCTAATTTGGGCCTCATCTGGTCCTGCCAGTCGTCGGTACCCTTCGATGGGAAGGTCGGGAATTCATGCCTTGTAGTAGTCAAGGCATTCACGGTAAGACAGGTTGGGGGGAGGATCGATCAGTTCAGGAGCTGCCGGGGTATCGACCAATACTGAGAAAGACATTGCTGAAGGGGGTCATGCTTCTTTGGCATGAGACGTGCTGCAAGAGTTGTCGGACATTTTACTTTGAGGGGAATACAATGGATGGAGCAGATGCTCTTCTTAGGCCTTCGAGTTCCTCTTTTATCTTCCAGAGGGGTATGTCGGTGATAGGCTTTAATGAGTTCTGGGGCATGAATTTGGTCAGCTGGTTCCCATGTGTTGTCTGCTTCTGGATATCCCATCCACTTGACCAGGTATTGGAGCTGCCTAGTCCTCCCATGACGTCGATGATTTGTGATGCGCTCCACCTTGAACTCTTCCTCCCCTTCGATAAAGTCAGGTGGGGGTCTAGAAAAGTTTGATCCATGGGCGGTTGTTTCGTGATAGGGCAATAAGAGAGATGCATGGAATACATCATGAATGGTCCAGGCGACGGGGAGGTCAAGGCAATAAGCAACAGGGGATAGTTCTTCCAGAACTTTGAAAGGGCCATATCGTTTGGGTGCCAATTTGGTGCTTTGATGAGGTAAACGGAGATGGGTACCTTCTAACCATACTTGGTCTCCTACTTTAAAAGGAGACGGAGCAGGTCCTTGTCCTGCCATTTGATTGATTGCTTGAATGGCCTGGACTCACTTTTGTTCTAAAAGGTCTAGACGGTCTGTTGCCATTTGGTTCTTCTCGTCATTTTCTCCCATTAGCAAGAGTGGGGCTTCTGCCCCCCATAGAACCTGATTGGGCGATAGGCCAATGGTTTCGTTCTTCCGGTTGTTGTGTACCACTGTAGCTATCGATAACCAATTAGTCCAGTCCTCAGGGGCCATTGATGTCATAATACATAGGTATTGTTTGATCCATTGATTTTTCCGTTCTGAGAGACCGTCAGTTTGGGGATGGAAGGCTGTAGAAATGTTTTGTTGGATCCCCAATTTTTGGGTTAACGCTTTCCCAAAATGTGATGTGAAGTGGGGGTCCCTATCCGTTATGACTTTCTTCGGTATTCCGAACCATGGATAGATATTTTTGAAGTATAGGTTGGCTATGCCAAGGCCAGTGATTGCAGTGGAACAAGGGAGGAAAAGTGCGGCTCTTGAACAGCCATGATCCACTATGGTAAGGATTGCATCTTTTCCCCATACGTTAGGTAATCCAGTGATTAGGTCCATGGAAATCTGTTGGAATGGAAGGGCGTTTTCTGGGGTTGTGATCCGGAAAAGTGGGGTTTTGTGCCGGTGAGTAAGATTTTTGTTTTGCTGGCATGTTGCGCACCCCTTCACATAGTCACTGATCCAGGCTTTCATTCCAGTCCATACCAGACATTTCTGAGCTTGACGTAAGGTCTCATCCCTTCCTGGGTGACCTGCAGTGGGGTGGTCGTGAACTATCGTCATGAGGTCCCTTTTTCTCATGTCAGATGGTTCAGCTATCTTCGCTTGACAGATGAACTTTTCGGAAGGGAGGACAGCAATATTGCGATTGTCATCCTTTCCCTGGTCCACATTAGATGGTTGAGATAGAATATCTGGGCCCGTATTCGTCTTTCCAGGGATGTATTGGATTTCGAAATCATATTCCTGTAGGTCTGCGTGCCATCGTGCTGTTTGTCGATTGAGATTCTTTGGGGCTTTCCAATATTGAAGGTTAGCGTGGTCTGTAAGGATGATAAAGGGGTATTTAGTCCACCCCAAATAGTGGTGCCAATGTGCAAGGGATTTCATCATGGCTAGCAATTCCCTTTCGTAAATGTCATAATTTCATACTGCAGGGGAAAATGTTGCAGAATAATATGCAATCAGATGGAGTTTGGGTTTTGAATTTTTGGTTGGGGCGACGTCCGTATCGCCTGCCGCTTGCGAGAGTATGGTGCCCACACCATATGCTGATGCATCCGTTTGTAGGTAGAATCGTTTAGCAAAATTGGGTTGTTGCAGAACAGGTGCCTTGCTCATGAGTGATTTTAGGTGTTCAAATGCTATGGACTGTGCTTCATCCCAATGCCATTCGGTGGTTTTCCTTGTGAGGTTGAGGAGTGGCTGTGCGATTCTTGAATAATTGGGGATGAAGTACCGATAATAACCGGTGAATCCAAGAAATCGATGAACTTCTGTCACCATGGTAGGTGACTTCCATTCTGTGACAGCTTGGATTTTCTTCGGATCCATCTTCAGTATGCCTTGTCCTACAATAACACCTAGGTAGTCAATTTCTTCTTGCTCAAAGGCGCACTTTTTGGGCTTTAAGTATAGGTCATTTTGTCCAAGGATATCAAGGACCTCGTGGATATAGGCCTTGTGTTGTGCTTTATGTTGTTCTTCTGTTTCTCCAGTACATCGTTTCGTGTGGATGGCGATGTCATTCATATAAACCGATAGCCATCCCTGCGCTACTTGTTTTCAGAATATGGTGTTCATCATCATTTGAAAGGTTGCTGGAGAATTAGTGAGACCAAAGAACATGACTGTGGGTTCGAATAGTTCTTCTGGGGTAAGGAATGCTGCTTTCCATTCGTCCCCGGGTTTGATTCAAATATTATTGTACCCCCATCGGATATCAAACTTTGTAAACAAAGTACATCCACTTAGATGGTCGATCATTTGAGGAATTAACGGAGATACATTGCAATTCCTTTTGGTCCATTTGTTAATGGGTCAATAATCTTGAACTGGGCGTAGTTTCCCATCCTTTTTCTTGACAAAGAAGAAGTTAGCTGCATATGGGCTCCATGATTCCCTGATAGTCCCCCTCTTTAGGTGCTCATGTACGAATTTTCCTGCCTCGGCGATTTCTGCTTGGGTAAGAGGGAGTAGTTTTCCTGGTAAGGATGAGGGGGCTCCTGGTAGAAGTTCAATGGCATGGTCCCATATGGTGTGACGTGGGAGCCTCTGCGATTCTTGTTCGCTGAAGACCTTTTTATGGCGTTGATATTCCTCAGGTACTCCCTTTATTGGTGATAAGGGAATAGCTTTTGGATGAAATATTACTCGGCCAATATAATATTCTTGTGGTCCTCTTGTCCGTGGAACATTAACAGATCGAGGGATGAATCGTGCTCTTTTGGCATTATCTGCTCATAGGATGATAGGAAGTTGAGTATGGTCAATCCATCCTCATTTCCAGTTGATCTTTGGTTGTGCAGCTGCAAACCAAGGGTAGCCTAGTATCACTTTTTGTTCTCCCAATTCTGTGAGGTAAAAGCGAAGTTTCTGGTGAGCTTGACCCATTTGAACTGATAGGTCAGTGTAATACTTCAGCTCTCCATTCTTGTTCTCTGTACCATCAACATTGAGGAGTTTTCTTGGTTCCTTCATTTGTTCGATGGGTAACCGCAACCATTTGGCATATGTCAAATTCATAAAGTTCTCTGTTGCTCCTGAATCAATAAGGGTGATTGCTTCAGCTCTTTTGGCAATGGAGTGGACGAAAAATCAAAGGGTCATAGATTTCCGTGCAGAAAGAAATACATCTCCAGTGCTATTTTGCCTAATTAGTGCCGACCTAATTAGGCTGTGGGAAAATCCTCTTTTACTCCCATTTCTTTGGCCAATTGATTCCTCTCTTCTTCGTTCATCGTGGAGAGAAGGTGTTTTGCCAATGCTACAGTGTCGCGAGAAACCTCAAGAGGAGGTATGTCAATAGCAGAGTCACTATCCCATTCGGTGTCCATAAGATTGATGTTGGATTGCCTAACTCTGCGGGGGCAATTCCGAGCATAGTGGCCAAACTGACCACATTCAAAGCATGCTCCTTGTGGGGCATTATTATTGCCTCCTTGTCCTCATCCTTGTCGAACAACTTGGGGTCCGCCTAGTTTGTTTAGAGCCGCGACTCGCCCTTGGGATTGTCGGTACCTTCCTTGTTGGTTTCTTCCTTGAAAACCCCTGGCTCGTCCTATGTCCATAGGAACCACCCTGTCGTTATATTGTCGGGGGGTGTTTGAAGAGTTCCACTGAGGGCGTTGCTGCCCTTGATCGAAGCATTTGTTGCCCCAATTGAACGGTTTCGGACGAAAGGGGGCATTTGAGGGGTTGTTTTGATTTCTTCCGCGTATGATATTGTAGATGGTTTATTGAGACTGTACTGCTTCCACAGTCCATTGCTTGAGGTCTTCGTAAGTAGCAGGAGTCCCACCATGCATGACCTCCTCGAGGACCTTGATTGGGAGTCCTTTCATAAAGAGCCTTTGAGTTTCGGGGTTTTCCACTTGGTAATCGGCCTTTCTTGCCAGCTCTTCAAATTTGGAGGTGTACTCATCAACGAAAGGCATCTTGAGTTGTAATTTCTCCAAGTCGTTTCGAGCTCGGTCCGCTTTAGTGGAATCTTGGAATCTTGCCCCAAAGGGATCCACGAAGTGATCCCAAACGTCATCTGTGTCATCTATGGGAAGGAGGCTGTCCAGGAACACCCCCATGTCATGTACCCATCCTGCGACATCTTCGCCTTTGATGTAAGAGAGGGCAATTGCCACTCTAGTGATTGGCGAAGCAAGAGTTGGATTTAATTGATTGATGCGATAATAGAGAAGGAGTTCATCCATGAAATTATCAGCAAGTTTCCTATCTCCGCTGAAGATAGCAGGCAGGGTGCCCATAAGTCGGGCATCACCCCCTGGGTTTCCTCCTCCTTGTCCTCCCCCGGGGGGTCCTCCTCCTCCACCTCCACCAGGATTTCCCAAACCTCCCAGGGGTCCAGATCTGCCTGAAGGTGGACCTCCCTTTTTAGGTGGGTTTGGTGGAGTATACTTTTTCATTGCTGCTCCGAATGCCTTTTGAACTCTCATCGTACTTGGTTTAGATGTGGTGAAGGCTGCTGTCTCTGTTGTAGTGGCGCTCATAGTGTCAAGGATTAGCCCTGCTCATGGTGGTAGAATTGCGTCTGGTGCGATAGGTGATTGTCTGATTTGTTGGTCTATCTCTTTTTGTATTGACTCGTCGATATCTTCTTCAACGTCTGACATGACTTTGGCTTTAGCTTTTCCCTTTTCTTCAGGGTATGGTGGGTTGTCATAGTCGTGGACCACCGGTGCTGCAATTCCTATTGTGAGCTCTTTAGTAATTTGATGCCACACTCCTTGATGGATGGCCACGGGGATCGCGTCTGTAAGCGATAGCGGTTCTTTGGTTGAAAAGAAGAGTAAGTCCTTTCCTGTATTGTTCCTAGTGTCGCTGCTTGGTAGGGTAAAAACTCGTCGATTGCTCTTGGACTCGAGCAGCTGCTTCTGAGTCAACAGTGTCGTATTGCTAGCTGTCTTGAATAACAAAGTTGAGTCTAATGTCACTGCCGCTTTGTACACGTCAGTGCTTAGACTTAGTCATTGAATAACTTGGTAGGAGTCACGCCCTCCTAGGTAGCTTCAATAGAGTAAGAGGTTCCCACCTTGCAAGTCCCTTAGCAAGACCCTCTTGTG
>QFEZ01001886.1:0-15053 GCA_003316425.1 Russula lepida
CGCTTGTCTAATAGCTCGTTGAAAGTGAACTGACATTGTTGTAATTCATTTCATCATCGTCTCAAAACAGGATGTATTTCCAAATGTATCGACAGTCATTTGTCTTTTGAGCCATGGACATATTTAATTCTGTAGTACAATGGTGTACCTGTGGAATGCGAGTAGAACAGAACTGTAGTACACAAGAATCTTTGAATTATTCACTGCTCTTTATATATCACTTGACTACTGTAACACAGTGCCAACTCGCCGAGTAGGATATGGTCATATTGTGAGGACACCCACACACTATGTATCTACTATCTACACGCTTCGTGGTTCTACAAGGTACTGTAGCATGTAAGGTTGTAAATGGTGTGCACGAAGCGCGTAGCATGCGCTGCTGTAATCGGTAGGTGTGCAGGTCTTCAGACCGTCTTCTGGTCTTCCATAGTGGGGCAGGTGCAGTGCGAGGCGTATCTGCGTCTCCGTCTGGGTTGGATATTGTGTGCAAGAGTATTATGGGGTGGGAAGGGAAAAGGAAACAAGCAAGCAAAAGAGCAGGGAGGGGCTTGAGCCTGGTCGAGCCGCTAAGTCGAGCCACGTCAAGCCACGGCTTGTCTGAGCCGGTCAAAGCCGAATATGAGCCGTAATTGGCTGGCTAAGGGTAATAGCCGATTGTGGCTGGCTAAATAGAGCCAAAAGCAATGGATCTACCGGCTCGGCGCTCGGCTGGCTCGGGCCAGCAAGCCATCGCAACACTATTCACAACCGCTCCTTTCAAACCCTCTTGATGCAGACAATGACATGGTAAGGAACAGTGATGGAGAAATGGAGGAAAGCGAGAACACTTCGAGGCAGTGGGAAGCAATATATGACGACTTGGTGCCATTTGATGATGCAGCTAACAAGGGGAATGCTCACGAGGAGGCCATGCAGGAATACTGGGATGTGGATAGTACAGGTGGTAACATCGCAGAAGGCAGAGGATCGCAAACTACCCCATCGGTCACCCCAATTTCTGGCCTTCAAAAGGTGTCCGAGTCTGGGCCAGAGGGAGATCTGGCTAACGCTGTGGGGAACAAAGATGCCAAGGGTCTTGAAGGTTGGCAAGCCATGAGAGCAACGTCACAAACCCTGAACACCGATAGTACCGATACCAATACTTCTAGCTGTCCAGTCAGGTCTAAGAAGCTCGATGTGCCAGGGCCCTCGACCCGTACTTCTAGCCACCCAGTTAGGTCTAAGAAGCTTGATGCACCAGGGCCCTCGACCCGTGCTTCTCATGGTAATTAAAATCTATCTTCAGACCTTATCAATTCTGACTGTACTTTTCATTTAGCATCCTCGGAAAACAGCAGGAAGAGAGGACGTGAGCATGATGCCAACTCAGAACCACTATTAAAGAAGTGTGCTACTCGCTCTTCACAAGTCAAAACCTGTTGTCGAAAGTGAAATTAGCGAGTGAAGAGTATGCTTCGCATTGGAGGGCCCGTCAGCCATGCGTTCAACATGATCCTTTTTTATTTATTTTCATTTTTCATCACCTCCCTTGCTTCTCGTCCATAGTCTCGCCCTTGACCGGTTGACCTCTGGTGCAAGACAAACGGCGAACAGATCATGCTTCTTCCCGCACCCACGGTCGATATCATTCACATTTCTCTTATACATCCGGATCAGGACTCAAATGTATATAAGTACTAGTAGCCTCCTCGTTCATCGAGGATGGTAGTATCGTTCCAATTGATCATTGCGTGCTTGTTTTTGCTCTCTCTTGCATGTGTTCTGTCGTTGTCTTCGCCTCAGCACTTGCATTTATGGAACCACTGTCCACAAGTGTTCCATGTCTGCATAAGAAAAAACTGTGGCCCTCGGGGGAGGTTTCGACAACACACGATAACACTTTGCTGAGCACAATCACGCTATTGCACACTATTGTACTACTGTACTAAGCTCCAGCCGATGCCGTTTGGGCGAGGTGGATGGTATGGGCGGGTCTGTGTCAAATAGCCGTCGCATTTGCTCTTGGAGGTGACATATGCTTGTATTGCGCAAAGAGTCTGTTGTGTGTGCACACTGCACATATGAAGAGATCTCGCATCAATTTGCCAGTGCGAGCACGTACTTTTGTGTCCATCGGGTCTGAATCTGCACACAGAAGTTGATTTCTGTGGTTTTTTATATTCACTTACCGCCTTTGGAATTCTTCGGGATACGATTGGATAGCTATTCTGAATGTCTTAAAAATTATACTAAAGGACCCTACCATGAGATACAGTTGCAGGAGGATAGCCAGTGCGGTAAATGGGTGCTCCTGATACATATGTCTAACTCAAGACTTCAAATTGTACCCCGAAGACCTGAAAAAATTCATGGGGTATGGGATAGCACATATATATGCAGGAATACACTTTATTTATATTTCCAGGAAGATCTGCAAGTGTGTTGAGGGACAGAGTGGCTTTCGTGCATTTTGTTACAAAATGTCACACCAAATTCTGACTCAAATGTGCTGTATGTCATAGTTTTGTCATGCTTGTTGAAATATTGATCACTACACTCGCAGATCTTCCCAGAAATACAACAAAGTGTATTTCTGCATATATGGGTGCCATCCCATGCCCTATGATTTTTTTGGGTCTTCGAGGTACAATTTGAAGCTTTGAGTCAGACATATGCATCAGGAACTCAATTGACCACACCATCTTTCCTCCTGCAACTATATCTCATGGTGGGATCCCTTAGTATAATCTTTAAGACATTCAGAATAACTACCCAATTGTATCCCCAAGAATCCCGAAGGTGTTAGATGGATATAAAAAATCACAGAAATCATTTAATTTGCCCTGATGGAGTGATGATACTACTATACGTTCAGTACTGGTAAAAGACAGGAGACCGACAAGCCCTGGCTCGATGTATGGTTTTGAAAGTACGAACAACCTACGAACAATACGAACATCTGTACAAGTCTTTACACTCCTTAAACTGAAGTGCTGCACCAGCTTCCGCAACTCGCTCCCATAGCGCTCCCATAGCATGCATAATATCTATCCAGAAGCTTCTGAACTTATCATCATGGATTAACTTTGGATCCATGAGCACAATTGACTCCAACTTGGCTAATGCCTCCCTTCCCCTTCGAAGCATACTCCGTATTTCTCTACGAATACGATACAGTGAGTCCTCAACAAGACTGTTACCAAGAAGCATCATGGCAGCTTGATGCGAAAAGGTCGCGTTCGTTCCCCATCGTCTATCCCATTCCTGCAATATTTTCTGAACATCAGAGATAAATTTATGAGCATCTTGAAAGCTAATCGTTCTTGAAAGGCAACGGGTAGGAAGGGTTTCATTGTCGCTGTGCAGATTTTCGATGCTGCTTCTTGACGACTGAGAGGACAGAGTAGGATGAGTCGACGAGAAATGCGAGGACTCAGGATGGCTGGTCCGAGAGCGATCTTCGGCACTGTAAGGCTGGGTTAAATATCAGCAGAGCATCCCTGAAGGGAAACTTACGCGTTGTAGAGCCATGTGTCAACATTGTCTGACAACTCGGCTTCGTCCTGTACAGCACGTGAGCCCTTCTTTGAGCGTGTCTGAAGGGCCTGGGACTGCCTCTGTTTATCCTTCACTTGAGCTCGATGGCTGATTAAAATATAAATGAGAGTTGCAAGGTTCTAAGTTCAAGCTCTAACGCTTACTTTCTAATTCACAATGCCTCCTTGGCTTGAAATTCATCGGCATTCTCCTCTAGCTTTCTTGGGGTGGGGAAAGCACTTCAAAGAATATTCTTGTGGTGATGACGATACAGTGTACCCACTTTCTGCGCCACCTAGCACTCGCGCGGCTTGTAGCAGTAGTAGACATGGTTGAAGGACTTCAGGCAAGTTATTTCAAATAAGTTGGTAAAAGCTTTTCAACCAACTTATTTCCCGACTCAGTATTGGAGCGACTCAAATGTGGCAGTGCAAATAAGTGTGTGTACAGGTCATCACATGATCTCTGCTTTGAGAATTCAAGGGGCTATTCACAAACTGACACACTATTTTTACTTTCGTCAACAAGTTGTAAGTAAGTTAACTTACAGCGTCGCGGTTTCAAATATGTTTGTTTTGGTTGCAAACACTTCGGCTCCTGCTGATCAAACGAAAATCAACTAGTGAGGTGGCACCATGAAACTACCACATGCTGAAAGCCAGTGGTTCCCAATGACGAACAAGGTGTGTTCGTAACCGTGCTACAATTTACTATGGTGGCGAACCACGCGAAGGTGAAGGTGGCCGCCACATTACGATCTCGCAGACCGCCACAGGGCATATTCGCCGTTCTATCGCATCCGCAAGTGAACTCGAAATAGGAGGATCAATCAACAGCGAGGCTACAGATCCGTGGACAACAGGATTCTTCGACTCTAACACCGAGGCATTTGTAGTTGAATTGCCCTCAGATGAGCTGCTGGACTCTGATCCGCTTGAATCACAGCCAGAGCCCAAAGACCGGCATATGGTGTGAATGCCATTTACATTCGAGTGTTCACAACTTGACAAAGTTCTTAGGCCAACTCGCCACTTGAGGTTTGGAAAGTGCATGATCGTTCTGCATATCTTGATGAGTTACTCTGTCATGATGGTAGAGCTGGTAAATCCTCGTGCTCGTTCTGTGAAAAGAGCGACGGCCTTTACAAGTGCAAGGAATGTTTTGGCTGTCGTCTTCATTGTCAGGCATGCGTCATTGAACAACACGTATCTCATCCTTTGCATCGGATTGAGGTGTGTTCTATTACACATGTGCCAGCGTATTGACCTCATATACCCCGTAGCAGTGGAACGGTTCTTTCTTTGTGTGGACATCCTTATGTGACCTTGGGTTGGTCGTTTACCTTGGACACCAAGGGAAGCCGTGTCCTTTTCCTGGGCGAGTAGTGGACAACTTCACGGTAGTTCACATGAATGGCATTCATACGGTCAAGGTCCAGTTTTGCGCGTGTCACGGCAAACACTTGGAAGCCAAGTTTCAGCTTCTCCGGTGTTCATGGCTGCCTGCATCTACGGGGGACCCGCATACTGCTTTTACGTTCGTGGTTCTCAATGCTTATCATTTGCTCTCGCTTCAGGGGAAAATATTGTGTGAAGACTACTATCTTTCCATATCTCGTCACACTGATAATACGGGGCTTGACCCTCCCAAGGCATGTAACCACACTGCATCTGAATATCCCAGGCTGATTTTGCAAAGGATTGGTATACTGAATTTCTCCGCAGTATCCGGATATGGGAACATCTTAAGCTTCTGAAGAGGAGCGGTAGAGGACACGAGCCAGAAGGGGTTGATGGTACCAAGCCCGGCCAATGTGCTGTTGAGTGCCTGGCTTGCCCACACCCTGAACGAAATATCCCTCCGGAGTGGGAAAGGGCATCCGGAAATGAGAGGTAAGTTATGCACATTTGTGACTTCAGGCATTGATATCCGTTAGATGGAAATACCGTCTGATCTTGGCTATCGACGCAAATTTCTGTATGAAGAACAAGGATCGAAGCGCTAAGGATATGCCCACACTCAGTGATGGATGGGCTCACTTCGTACCGGAAGTACCATATATGGCGCACATTTGGAAGTGGGGCCATGAAGAAAACGTAAGATTTACGCCATTCAAGTATTATCTATTTTATCGCTGATTCCTTTCTAGCGCAATCTATGTGATTCCGACCTTCGTGCCATAGACCTTGCAAATTTAAAGTTTTCGAAGGGATATAAAGCAACAGGTGTTGGTGGCGTGTTCTGTGCACGTCATGGTCTGGTGAGGAAGAACGGCCTTGGTAATTTGCAAAAGGGAGAAAGGTTGGTATTACCTTTGTAGCTGGTGATGATTCTGACTGTTTCCGGTAGATATGCCAACATGGATTTTATTGCCTTTTACACCCTTTTGGGTGCAATTCTTACTTCTATTGTCTTCAGTTACGACATCGCGTGTCAGTGGTTCCGAAACA
This sequence comes from Russula lepida, assembly GCA_003316425.1. Taxonomy (NCBI): domain Eukaryota; kingdom Fungi; phylum Basidiomycota; class Agaricomycetes; order Russulales; family Russulaceae; genus Russula; species Russula lepida. Next base: position 5,970 of record QFEZ01001886.1, read on the forward strand.
TTAAAAAGTGAATGCTCCAGCTACCCCGTGAGATGTGGATCTCCCCCCAGTCTTTTAAGGATCTTCGATTTTTTATTCCGAAGCTTCATATTTATGGGCACGGGGAAAAGTGCCAGTATAAATACTCGTTCAACTACCAGAAGTGGTCAGCACGTACTGATGGAGAAGACCCCGAATGGTTCTGGTCCCATATCAACCCGGCAAGCTTAAGCACCAGGGAGATGACCCCTGGTGCTCGGTTCAACACCCTCAATAGTCATGCCGCACACTGGAACTGGCGTAAAATTGTCAAGTTTGGTATGTCAGCTTTATGTGACGTCTAGGTCGTCTAGACTGATTTATTTTTGGTCGTTATAGATTCATCCCTTTTATCACAATTGCTGGAAGCCCACAAAGAGTCCGCACTTCATCGCACTTTTTTTGATAAGCTCTCGTCTAGCATAGATCCAAAGACCACGGAGAAATGGGAGGCTATGGTAGCCACATGGGAGGATGATCAGTCGAAGCCTAATCCGTTTGGGGAAGCTAAGAACAGTACATCGATTTCGTGCGTAGGTGGGATAAAGTCTTACATTGTATTAGCGGTTACTTCCGCACAAGTCCATAAGCAACTTGTAGAGGAAGAAGCGGCGGTGGCGAGACTTGGTGAATTTGCTGCTCACGATGTATCCCCAAGTGCCCTCATTCACACAGGCTTGGAACTTGAAGAATACCAGTAAGTACAGTTTCCCTCTTTGTCGATGCTCTTTCTGAGATATATGACAGACGGAATTTGGCTGTGGATGCTCGCATCATCAAGGAAGCGACTGTGACAGATCGTGAAATGGGCCAGTTAATAATGAAGCGCAACATTCTACGGCATCGGATTGACAAATGGAGAGAGATCCAAAATGTTTACATGCCATCTATCACTAAGCACCTTGCTCAGTCCGTTTCTCCCAACGACAACGATCGGTTCTTCGAATGTCCTGAGGCCATACTCCTTTACCTTCCGTCCAGCCTCCCTTCTGATCTCGTTTCAACCATCCCATCCAACTTCGTCAAGATCAAGAAGTGTTTACGCGTCTCACAAGCGGATGACAGCCTCAATGACCTCAGGAGATTTCTCCGAATCACTATGGGCTTGTGGGATTATAAACGCACACATGTTGGATCTAGCCAACGATATGGCACCCGCTTGTACACCTCCATTGGCACTTATTGGGAAAAAGTCAACTGATGTGCAAGTCGTTACCGTGCTGCTCGCGATGCACTTTCCGTTTTGGACCCTAGTGGGACGTGTCTTCAAGAATTGAAGTCCACTGATATCCGACCTCCTATTCGCGACACAGAAAAGATTCCAAAGCCAAAGGGGGTGCGTGGGACACACGATGCAACTAGAAAGGATCCAGAGGCCAGTGAAGGACGGCAGGCACTATCGTGGATTTGGCTGGCTGCACAGCCCAAGGGCGCAGAAACTGGAGATGAAAATGTCAATGCTGCACAGTTGGAGATTGATGAAAGTAAGTCTTGATGTTGCATATATTGTGATAGATCTAACTATTTAAAGGTCTTCGGGTAGAATGGGCTAAATCTCGTGCCCGCATACATCGATGGGAAGAGGAAGTCGAGTTGGTGACTGAAGAAATGCACCATGTTCTATGCTACATGGATTGGTGTTCACATTATTGGCAATCACTTGTCTCCAAGCGTGAAGTGTTGGATGCCACAGTGACAGAAGGTATTGCGGCCTATGCAAAGAAACAGGCAGATATTGCAGAGATGATGGCTCACCGCTTTTCTAAGAAATGGCTTCTCATGCCTAAGTCCTGAGACATACATGCTTTTATCTCTGTAATTGACCTAAAGACTGCGATGTACGGGTGTAGAACATTATATGAGAAGAACCCGCGGTCTTTACTGTGAGTTTTATCTCCCTGACGCTTGTACTATTCTCTGACAATCCCGGACATTCACTAGTTACGTAGCAATTTTACCCCATGTGGGGTGTTAGAACTTTCAAATTGTAATACAAGCTCATGTCCACGTAACTGGAACTCAAACCGTTCTGGGTCTGTGCCTTGTGGAAAGGACTGTCTGACTATGTATCGGTCAGAAATGTGGTGCAGGTGACGACGCAAACAAAAGGTCCCTTTTTTTTTCAGCGTTTCGCTCCCCCAAGCCAATGAAATGTGAGTGGTGATTAGCAGTGGTTAAGGTGACTATGGACTAATGGACTACACTAAGGCAATCTAACTAGATTGAGTGATTCGTCTATCTCAACATCGTTCGGCTTCAAAGGGCGGTCTGCCCACCCATGTGACGAGGCGGAAGGACGACGTATTGCCTTGGTCGTCGGTCCACTTCGTTTCCAGGATCGCCCCGCCGTTAACGGGGATGAGAGTTCGCAATACGAGTGCCTGCCCCGAGGAAATAAGCGGGCAAAGACACGGAGAGAAAAACGTGGGGACTTACCAAGGGTAAGACCCAGTAGACACGGCCCAGATGCCTGAAGACCTGGTTCACAATCAGGTGAAAGAAAGGCATTTTCTGTGCCAGGTTAGGAAAATACTGATGGAAAGGAGCTTGATTTACGCACAAGGAGTGGTGAGTATAGTGAGTGTGTACTTGGGGCGTCGAGAAGAATGTACGTGACACGAGAAAGACGGTAAGCACTTGTATCATCATGCCTGCTCGCTGTTCACTGCTCGCTCATCCTTCATTTATTACTGCGTCTCTCCAATTCGCTTTCTTTTTTATTCTCCTTGTATTATTCACACCGCTCGACCAAAATACACCACTCGATCAAAATACACCGCTCGATCAAAATACACCGCTCGATCAAAATACACCGCTCGACCAAAATACACTGCTCGACCATTCACACCGCTCGACGAAAATGTACCTAAATGTCGTGTTTTCCTCCCAGACGCTCACCGTCTTCATCTTAAGGCAATGGTGACACTCTGTGCTATGTCGCCGCACTACCTCAGCACGACATGGCAACACCCCTTCAGTCGTACCTCACCCCAATTGGTGCGGGACTTACCAAGCCGCCTCGTGTGCATCGTGTCACCCTTTCATGAAACCTCGTCATCACATGGTGGCTATCCAAAGCTGGGAGCAGCACTATGAGCCTGGTATGAGGACCTGCATCTCCAAATATGACCGCGCCTATGTATGTGACTCTCCACAACACCTCACGACTATCTCAGGTTCCCCAACCATTGCTGGACCGTGGTCATTATAGTAGGCTCATTGTAGTAGTGTTAAATCAATAAAGAATAAAATTATGGTTACCCTGTCCATAAGGACCATAACACGTTCTCTTACAGTGCGCCATTTGGGTGGCATCCGGCAAACTCCGCACTGTCCGCAGAGGTGTATCATTCGCATTCGCATTGTATTCTGAGTGTGCTGCACATACCTGCGGGCTTAGAAACTTCGAGGGAATATGTAGTGGTATAGTGAGGCTTCACTTACAGAGCAGTGTAGTGTGCGTGAGCGTGCATGACTGGCATCATTAGCCACCAGCACTTCAACTTCTCAGGCCCTTCATTTACATCCCTGACACTGCTGCATGTGTTCGCGGCCTTAGTAATCTCGGGAACGCGTGTAATAGTTTCCTTAGCCTTTATTTGCAGAGCAACGAAGCGTGCATTAACGTGTGCGACTTACATCAACTGCTGCCTCTGTTAGTGACCCCTTAGACATAGTGTGGCCTCCCCTTCTGTTTCTGACATTGCTGCACCTATGCACAGCCTTAAAAATAGAAAGACAACATGCACACAACCAGTGCAGCCTTACATGTGGAGCAGCAGAGCATGCACTGGTGTGTATGGCTCACATCACCTGCTATCCTCTTTTAGTGACCTCTTAGGGGCAGGAAGTGTCACAAATGGTTTCACAGGCCTCTGCAGAATGCTATATCTCATATTAATGCCTACTTATGTCTGTTACACATGTCCTTGAAGATATTAAGGATGCAGACACATGTGGCAGTGTCAGGGATGTAAATGAAGGGATAAACTAAGCCCAAGAAGTTGAAGTGCTAATGGCCAATGATGCCAATGGTGCACACTTGTGCATGCCACTGCATGCTGCACTACTCTGCACATGGGGCCTCATTAGACCACTACATATGCTCTCAAAGTTGCTAAGCCTGCAAGTATGTGCATCACACTCAGAATACAAAGCAAGTTTGAATGATGCACCTTGTGGAGTTTCTTATATTGCTGTAAAACTATATTCTTAATTATATATGCTACTGTAAAAATTACAAACTTAGTTATATTTACTGTGAAAACTGTATTCTCAATCATGTTAATTGCTGTAAAAACTATATCTTTGACATAAATATTGCTATGAGAACTATATCTCTAGTAATATTAACTGCTTTAAAATTATATTGCTTGGATAAATATTGCTGTGAAAACTATATCTCTAGTTATATTAACTGCTGTAAAACTATATCTCTAGCTATATTAACTGCTGTAAAACTATATCCTTTCCATAAATATTGCTGTGAAAACTATATCTCTAGTTATATTAACTGCTGTAAAACTATATCCCTTGCATAAATGTTGCTGTGAAAACTATATCTCTAGTTATATTAACTGCTGTAAAACTATATCCCTTGCATAAATATTGCTGTGAAAACTATATCTCTAGTTATATTAATTGCTGTAAAACTATATCTCTAGTTATATTAACTGCTGTAAAACTATATCCCTTGCATAAATGTTGCTGTAAAAACTATATCTCTAGTTATATTAACTGCTGTAAAACTATATCCTTTCCATAAATATTGCTGTGAAAACTATATCTCTAGTTATATTAATTGCTGTAAAACTATATCTCTAGTTATATCAACTGCTGTAAAACTATATCCTTTTCATAAATACTGCTGTGAAAACTATATCTCTAGCTATATTAACTACTGTAAAACTATATCCTTTCCATAAATATTGCTGTGAAAACTATATCTCTAGTTATATGAACTGCTGTAAAACTATATCCTTTCCATAAACACTGCTGTGAAAACTATATTTCTAGTTATATTAACTGCTGTAAAACTATATCCCTTGCATAAATGTTGCTGTGAAAACTATATCTCTAGTTATATCAACTGCTGTAAAACTATATTCTTTCCATAAATATTGCTGTGAAAACTATATCTCTAGTTATATTAACTGCTGTAAAACTATATCCTTTCCATAAATACTGCTGTGAAAACTATACCTCTAGCTATATTAACTGCTGTAAAACTATATCCCTTGCATAAGTGTTGCTATAAAAACTATATCTCTAGTTATATTAACTGCTGTAAAACTATATCCCTTGGATAAATATTGCTGTGAAAACTATATCCTTTTTATATATATTGCTGTAGGAACTATATCTTTATTAATAAAAATTACTGTCAAAAACTATATACTTGTATTTATAATTGCTGTGAAAAACTATAACTTTACTTCACAGTAAAGAACTGTAACGGATAGAACGCTCTTATACAGCACAACTGTGCTAAAGTTATAGTTTTCTTACCAGTACCCCTGGCCCCCAGTTGCATCCTCCTACAGTTGAACTAGGTGGAGAGTATTAATGCTCTCATCCCTAGCTAAACACTGTGTGGCTCCAATGCATGGTAGCACCATTATTAGTACTTAGTTTTTACTACCATATCTACCATACAAAGTTGCACACATGAGGGCTGGATGCAATAGCATTCAGGCTTAATGACTCAATAGGCAGGAGGGGACAAACAACTTGTTCATGAAGCAACCATTGCTGATGGCTCCTCGGCAACAGAAACCATCTCAAACATGTTCTCCTCGACTACACCTGCTGCCCCCACAGCTGCCAACTCAACTGGCAGCTCTGGATCCACTTCCACACCTGCTGCTATACACACCTGCCTAGGTCAAGCATATGCTACCACTTTTGGCATGCCCTCAGGCATCAAACTAGAGCAATTTGATGGCTCTAATTGGTCCAACTGGTCAGGAATACTTGAAGCTCTCCTCACACTTCATGAGGCTGAGGATATCTTTATCCTCAAATCGGCACCTTTGGGAGTTGACAAAATGGATTGGGACTCCCTACAAAGGAGAACCAAGGCGTACCTCTGCCTCTATGTAAAACCTGACGTCTTCTCCCTCATTGCCTCCAATACCGAGTTTCCCACCTTCAAGGACAAGTGGGACAAACTGAAACAAGTTTACAGCGGTGCCACCAGTAGCACTACCATCTTTAATTTGTGGATCCAACTTACACAGGCACATCTCAATGACAGCCAACTGATGTCTTCTCAGCTAGCGAAGCTGAATGAGGCTCGGGTCAACCTCACCAATGCATCAATGGGCATCACTGATATCCAGTATTGCCTCATCCTCCTTAATGCCCTGCCTTCCTCATACGAGGTAGTGGCAACCACCATTCTCACTTCGGGAGCCCTGTCTATGCTTAGCCATACTGAGATTATCGCTTGGATCCTCAATGAGGAAAGGTGGCGCTCCAGAAACTCAGCAGCTCTCAATGCGGCTCATGCCCCCATCAAATCAGATGGCAAGAAGAAGAGGAAGGATCACTCCAACCTCACCTGCCATTACTGTAATAAAAAGGGCCACATATAGCCAGACTGCCGAAAGAAGAAGCGGGATGATTCTTCCAAGAAGAATGAGGAGGGGAGTTCTGGCAGCAAGGTGGCTAATACCCATGTACTTGTACAGTCCACTGCCTCCATTGAGGAGGTCAATGATGATCTTACTGCTGCCCTGTATGCTGCCGATGCGAAGCCCTGTTGGATGATGGACAGTGGCGCTACACACCACATCACCCCCTGCCGATCTGACTTCAAGGACTACTCCCTTGTCAAAGGCACTATACGCCTTGGAGATAAGTCCACAGTCAATCAAATTGGTGTCAGTACTGTCATCTTTAAAAGCCCACAAGGATACGAGATTACCCTGAGCAATGTGCTCCATGTACAGTACCTGCCATTAAGACGTGCTTCATGTCAACTCGTGCTCTTACACAGAAGGGTGCCTCGGTAACCTTTGTTGAAAGGGCATTTCAAATCGTTCTCAAAGAATGCTGTGTTGCTGTTGGGTACCTAAAGGACAACCTTTACTGGTTAGATGCCGAAGGTAGTTCCCTAAACACACACACTGGAGGTGCCACCACATCTCTACACACCTGGCATCAGTGCATGGGTCATATGTCCTATGCTGCTCTAAAAGCCCATGGTCCCTCTGCCGTTAAAGGCATGGACTTCGGCAGCTCTACCATGGACATCCCTACTATATGTCATGGGTGCGAGCTTGGCAAGTCCACTCGCAAACCCTTCCCTGGCTCTACCAAATCTATGAGTAGAATCCTGGAGATAGTCCATAGTAACTTGGCTGGTCCCATGCAGACCAAATCCATACAAGGATCTAGCTATATAGCAACCTTTGTCGGTGATCACTCCCACCATGCAGTGATATATTTCTTAAAAACCAAAAACCAATTTGCGGCAGCATTGCAGAAGTTCCTGTCCTGGGCTGAAACCCAGACAAGTGATAAATTGCGTGCACTGCATTCCAAACAGAGGTGGCGAATATATGGCAGCCAATGTTAAGGACATTCTCAGCCAGAGGGGGATAGAGCACCACCTTACAATGCCGGGTTCACCGCAGCAAAACGGGAAAGCTGAGCAATTTAATCGCACCATTATGGATAAGGCAATGGCCATGCTACACACTGCTGGCCTGCCGAACAGCTTTTGGGAATACGCTGTCAGTACAGCAGCTCATACATACAATCGCACCCTATCCCATATACTTAAGTGGCGAACTCCAATTGAGGCCTGGAAACCTGGTCAAGTTCCAGATGTCTCTTATTTCCGTGTCTTCGGATGCAAGGGGTACATGCATGTGCCTGCAGATAAGCGATGCAAATTAGATGCAAAGGCTATAGAAGTCACGCTTATCGGGTATGAGCCTGGTTCTAAGGGATACCAGCTATGGGATAAACATACCTGCTTTGTCAAACTGTCTAGAGATGTGACATTTGACAAGAGTTGCTTTCCTTCCCAGCAGGGTGCTGAGACACACCCTCAACCTTCTTCTCCAATCCCAATACCATTCTTTCCAGCAGCCACTGCACCTAACACAGCAGCAAGGCCACCGAGTTTGTGAGCTCCTTCCCCTGCTCCTTCTACAAGTAGTGAGGAAGATGTTATGAATATATTAGACCAAGATAGTCAACCAAATACACCTCCCATCCAAGGGCCTGCCCCACCAATAACTCCCGAACAACATCGTTCACTGCCGAACTCACCACCACCTCGTCCAAGTGCAGTCCACACTGTGCACCGTCCTCCTGAGCCTGAGCCAGAGATGCCTGGGGGATTTGAGGATTGAATGCAGCGTGCTCAGTTGCTGCGTGAGATGGACACTGCACCAAGGCGATCAGGACGTGCAAGGGTGCCGAACCCAAGGTATTACAATGCCGACAATGCCATGCTTCCCTCTAGGCAGCACAACACTGTCAATATGTTGGATGTGGCAGCTGCTCCTGCAGCCTCGGCACCTTTGGCAGCTTCTAGGACATCAATTGCATCACAGGCAACACCACCACAAGCCACCAATCCTGCACCGATTGCCAGAACAGCCACTGCAACAATGGCAGCCTCAATAGTGCATACTGCTGCAACTAATGAAGTTAGGCAGCTTGCACTGGCTAAACTACTGGCTGCGGCAGCTCCGGCAGCTGTGGGTCATGATCCTGTCTCCTATAAGGAGGCTATGGAAGCTGCCGATGCAGAGGAATGGGCTGCAGCATGTCAATATGAGATGGATGCCCTGTCTAAAAATGACACTTGGGAACTAGTCGACCTCCTACCTGGCCGCAAGGCTATTAAATCTAAATGGGTCTTTAAATTGAAAGCTGATGGACGCTTTCGTGCTCGCTTGGTGGCCAAGGGATTTACGCAAGTCCCAGGCATAGATTATGATGAAACCTTCTCCCCTGTTTAGTGATCTGCATGGGTAACCCATGGGTAAATTTGAGTGTACCCATACCCCTACCCATGGAATTTTGTACCCATACCCATGGGTATGG
>QFEZ01001907.1:0-11555 GCA_003316425.1 Russula lepida
ATTCAGAGCACTGGCCTTGGCACAATGCCACACAAACAAATAAGGCACTGTCATTATTTATGTAAGCATGTAGGGTTGGAGTGCCCATCTGTTCAACCCATGCATTTTTCATCATCAACTGTCCTTCCTCTCAATCACTGGTGCAAGAACTCACTTGTGTGTCCCAATCATGCTACACAGAGTATTGTCTTGAGGGTAAACTTACTGCATGTTAGTGCCACTAGCAAATTCTAAGTATTTTCCCAGGCATAAACACTGAGCCCCAGCTAGAGCTGGCTCCAGAGCCAAGCGAGCTGAAGCTAGTTGCAAGCCAAAGAATGGCTCAGCTCCATGAGCCTGAATTGCCAATAGCCAATGGGAGCTGAGCTGAGCTAGCTGGAGCTGAGCCATGGCAACACTATGCATAGCCCATGTGAGGCTTGGCTGTGCCATCACAAAAATTACAAAGATAAGATTGGGAATGATCAGATCTGATCATGCACATCATGGCAATCATGCTTATCATATTTAATATTTATGATCATGTCTGATTAACTATGGAATTGTTGTATGCATGTTGCATCACTTTGAATCAAGACTGCTGATTCTGATCAGCATACATGGCTTTAGACATAGGCTGATCAAGCCCATTTTACTAATCCTACTTTACTTAAATCATTGCCAATATAATGGTCACACAATATTTAAATAGAAACCACAATTTTATTCCTTTTCAACTACATTTGCAGCCTAAATAAATACTACAAAGAATGAATGCTACACCACAAATAATGGCCAGACTAGGAATTGAACCCAGGCCTCCTAAATATACTGCATACTAGGTGCTCTTCCCATTGAGCTATCTAGCCATGGGTATTAAACTTGGATTGTATCTTTTATCACTATGTGGCAGATTGCATATTCAACAATGAATAACAAGTATAAAGTGAGACATTAGGAAAATGGAAATTTCCTTAATGTCTTATTGCATCCTTATAGTACTTAATACTTCCTTAAAATCTTCTTAAACACAGTTTAAGTAGGTTCACACTTTTTAATACCATTTTAAATAGCTTAATCCAGCTTTAAGCAGTTTAAGAAATTTCCATTTTCCTGATGGAAAAGGCATAAATAAGGCAGAAGAGTAGTGTCAAAAGAATGGTGCATGCAGAGGAATCATTTAATACAACTACACACTATGATATGGCTAAGATGACATAGGAACAGGTTAGTAGTATTGCTGCAATAGCTCAGATTGATGTGTTTGCAAAAAACAGCTACAACAAATGCAATAAATTTCATACAATCATGAAAATAATCATATAAGTAGACCCCAATAGAGCAAACAAGTTCACTTAAGACATATTTTTAATCCAAGCAATGGTTTACTCATAATTTGATGAAAAAAAAAAGCACCTAAGCTAGCTTTGAGGTGCTTTTTAAGTTAATTAAATAACTCATTCAAATGCACTTGGATCAAACACTTGTCTTAAGTGACCCCTTGGCTTTTAGAATGATTTATCTGCCTAATTATTGTCATATTTGTACCTATTTTATTAGATCTACTATGACTGTTTTAAAAAAATATCAACCAATGGTTGAGGCAATAGCTGCAACACTATAGTGCCAGACAGCCAAAATCAACAATTTTTATTTTAAGCTTATTTTTATTCAAAAGGCCCAGAAAAGAGGTTTTGAAAAAATGAACTCAAAAAATATTGTCCAAACTCAAATTTGATGCCCATGGCATGGAAACTATGCCAATCGTCTCCTTTTGGTTAACTGATTCCGATCCCAGTCTCCAATTGTCCCAAAAAAATCGAGGAGAGTGTGGAGAAACCATGTGATAGTGGATTAGTGAGCCACCATGTGATGCAATAAAGCAGATATGCACACACATGCAACACCATCGCATTAGAAGTACAGTACAGTAATACATCGATACATCAAATATCACAAATGGTACAGAATAAGAAGCCTGAGATGATGCCAGCATGGCATCAAACCTGAGATCAGTGTCTCTGCCCCTGCCCCACTCCATCCCACATGAAGCCACAAAGTCGTCCCTGAGGCCGCCCATGAAAATGATGAAGGGTGAAAGACAAAGGCCTGGCCAAACAGGCTTAGGCTCTGGCTTTGTGTCCAAGGTCATCTTGTGATCGGCCTTTAGATAATGCCAATCTTGACAACAATACTGGCACCCCTGATGTATGGGATTCTCACACAGGCTTGAAGCCATTGGCCTTGGACGATTGTGCATCCAATGCCGACATTGAGATGGAAGATGATCTCCTCTATGGGGGAGAGAGTGAAATGAGTGGCGAAATGATTAATATGATGGTCAATCTGGATGATTGTGACACGTGTGATGTGGACTGGCTCCCCCTGAAGGAGCAAAGGAAGATAGCTGATAGAAAAACAGGTATGATCAGTTTCACTTCAAGACTGGAGATGCAAGATGACTTACTGGTATTCAGGGAAAAGAAAGAGCCATTATCATGGCCCAGATATCGCTGCAAAATCGGAATGGACACAACAATGCCCCCAACATGTTAGGGCATGGAGAGGTCAAACAACACTTACCGATTTCATGTTCACAGTATCCCACTCATCTCTAGCATCCTCAACCTTGACACCCCCACCATGAATCTTGTCCACTGCCATGTTGAGGGCATCATCTGTGGCATTGTCCTGTGTGCAGTTGGTCATGCCGTCCCCCATGTCATCTCGTGATCCATCAATTGCACCATCTCCTGTGCCATCTAGCATACCATCCACTGGCGATCCATCACCTGAACCTGAGGGACTGAGTCAGTTTGGAAGCAGGTTCAATAGTAATGACAACACACCTGGGTCTGGTCATGAACTGGACTCACTTGGGCTTGAGGGAGCAGGTGGTGAGGGAAATGAGGACAAGGATGACATTGACATCTTCATGGATGCAGGTGGCTCTGAACCAAAGGAGGACATCTGCAACTGGCATAAACTGCAAGACCAAATTAAATCAGATCTGGCAATGGCACACAAATGGCATGACTCACTAAGTTGCATCAATAAGTTCCTGATCCTCAGGAACTTTGCTACTCTTCAGATTAAGGGAGTTGGATGCATTGTTGCAAGCCAGGAGATTGTGCAGCAATGGCACAACGGCACAGGAGTCCACTTCACTTGCCAGATTCAGTTCCTTGCATGGCACTATCAGCTGTTTGAATGCCTCCCAGCCAGTAATTGAGGTGGAGATGGCAGCAGATCCTTATTGAATGATGAGTGAGTACAGATGGCAGCGAGGACTCACCTATTGGACCTGCCAGTTGGTGATGTCACTGCTGCATGATTTCATTGCACTCTTAACAAGCAGATCCTCCCAACCCTCGGATATATGTTCAGGGGAAGCAGCCTGTCATTGCGCATGGCTTGGAGATGGCTTTGCAAGCTTGGATGGAGGTGCACAGAACTGAGGAAAGGGGTGTACATGGATGGCCATGAATAACTGGATGTCATAGAATACCGCAATGCAGTCTTCCTCCCTCTGATGGCCTCACTTGAAAAATGAATGGTGCAATGGGTCCCAAAGGGATCCGAACTCGAATGCGTCAATCTGGACTTGGGGCCAGGTGAAAAGAGGGTGATTGTGCTGTTCCAAGATGAAAGTTTGTTTCATGTCAATGAATATAAGAAAAGCACTTGGTACGCACAATTAGTGACTTTGGAACATGATCTTCATGGTTGTGGACAGGATAAGGCCGGAACAGCAAAAGCTGATGAAGAAGGGGTGGGGTCGAATCATACACATTTTGGATTTTGTTGAGGAAGAGAATGGATGACTTATCATCCATAATCAAGATGGGATTGTGATAAGGGATGCTTGGCACATCACATATCCAGGTGCAAGCAGTGACACATGGTGGGATCACACACAACTCCTTGCACAAGTTGATGATGCAATATCAATCTTCAAGGAGGCACACCCTGACTGTGTCGGCCTTTTTGTTTTCGATCAATCATCTGCACACATGTCACTTGGACCAGATGTGCTTTGTGCATTTGATATGAATAAGGGCAATGGGGACAAACAACAAAAGCAAAAAGATACTGTAATTCCCATGAACAATCTATATGCTGAGTTTTGTGGAAAGCCCCAGAAGATGACAACAGACACTGATAAAGCAAAGGGTATCCAACAGACATTGGAGAAGCGTGGCTTCGATGTTCGTGGGATGCATGTGAAGTGCTCCCCAGTCTGCCCATTCGAAAATAATGACTGTTGCATGGCCCACCTTCTCAGCAAGCAGGATGATTTCTGCCTGCAAATATTGCTTCTTGAACAGAAGATCACATCAAGGGGGCATCTCTGCATTTTCCTGCCCAAGTTTCATTGTGAACTCAATCCAATAGAGATGGTACACATTTCATCTTCATTCTGACAATAATCTAATACATTCTATTGCATAGTACTGGGATTGGTGCAAACACAGATACAGAGACATTTACAAAGAGAGGTTTGAGGGGGCCAAGAGGGCCATGCACAAATGCCTTGATGCATGCCTGGTGGATGTGATCCACCAGTTCTTCAACCATTCCTGGTGCTTCATGGATGCTTATCAATGGGGTCTGACAGGTAAGATGGCAGAATGGGTGGTTCGTAAGCAGAAATCACACTGGAGGGTCGGTCAGAATGCAATGAGATCTATTGAAGCTATTCTAAATACAAATTAACCCTAAAAATGGGGTGTTGAATATAAAAATTTTGGTCCAAAAAATTGTCCAAACTCAAAATGCATGGGAAAATCAAGGGAAGTGTGTTTTTGGACATATTTGCCTCCCTGAGTACAATCCCAAGCTCTGTTTCCCCCCAAAAAATCAGCTTCTGGTGCTAGCAAAATTGTCAATTTTGGCTGTCTGGCACTGTAGAACTAGGGCCATTTGGCTTTCTCAACTTGGTGCAGGTCACTGGCATCTGGGGGTGCATCTTAGTTATTATTTGATCTCATTATGATCAACTCTAATCATATTGTATAGACCAGATACATGCCTGATCATTAGCAAAGGACTGTATATATAGCATGATCAACCCTGATCATATTGGATAGACCAGATACATGCCTAATCATTAGCAAAGAACTATGTATATAGTATGATCAACCCTGATCATATTGGATAGACCAGATACATGCCTGATCATTATATATATGTAGTATGATCAGCCCTGACCTTATTGCAAAGACCAGATACATGCCTGATCATTAGCAAAGGACTACATATATAGCATGATCAACCCTAACCTTATTGCATAGACCAAATACATGTCTGATTATTAGCAAAGGACTATGTATGTAGATTGATCAACCCTGATCTTATTGCATAGACTAGATCATGCTCAATCATAACAATGGACTATATATGTTGCACAATCAGGCCCAATCATGTGGATCATCTGACCCAGATTCTGGTGGAGTCAATAATCCCAAATCATGGTTGTGTAAATTTTGTGATGGCCTTCCCATCCTTCTCCCTCTAGTGTTTCAGTCACTCGTCATCATAACTTTGCAGTAGTGACATGACTCGCAACCTCAAGGGAGGCTTGATCTCACCATTAGCGAGACAGGTGTTATACTCATCGGCTGTCTTCTATTGGGCATAGAAGGAACTGAGAATACTTTTGGCAATAACCCTCGCAGACCTATGGTCCTGAAGCTTCCAGAGGTCAGAGGCCTCAAGAGGGCACAAGTAGCCAAGGGCCATGAGGTTGTTCATCTAGCCAAAGGTCAACAGCTGGAACCAGCCTGCAGTCATTCCTGGGATGTAATCGGCATCCTCAACACTGTCTTTCAGTGGTGGTGGTGGATCGATAGGTATAATGGGACCCATGATGAACCTGAGCAATTGCCAGAGCGACGAACTAGTAATCCTTGGATGCAAGAAATGCACTCATGAGTCTAGTCAAGGGATGTGGGTGGTGTCCCCACTAAACCTGCTTTGGTAGTATCATTTTGGGAGGCTGCTTCAAGCAAGGCATCGGAATTGGACTCATTCTGAGAGGTAGCCTGAGCAATGTCTGCCATATTCATAAGGGCACAAGAATTTACTTTAGTTACACCCAAAGAGGGTCAAGTCATTGGTAGGGCTGCACACCATTACCATATAATATGGCTGTATGGCCATATTAGTCCGGTTCCCGTACCATACCCATCAGCCACCAAAACTCACCTTTAGATGGCCATACCTGTATGGGCCATCTACCATACTCAGCCATAAAAATGCAGCCATACTGTCCACGTGACCAAATCCACTGAAACCTTCAACTTCATCAATGAGTCAGTGACCTCTATTGATAAGGCCGGCTCCTCCTGCCTCCACTTTTACCCTCCCTCTCAACTCGACCACCAGCGCAAGACAAACCGTGAATGAATCACCCTCCATCCCACTCTCACAGCCTCCCACTTTCCCCTTTCCAACTTAGTTGTTTTTCATTTTCCTTGTACTTTAGGCAACGATGATCGATTCTCAGCCGCAGCAGCATGGCACTTGTACACCCCAGAACATTCCTCTATAGACTTCTCTTCATTTTTTGCTGACATTCTCTTTATTTTTTATCTACAATTTTCTTGAACATTCGGCACAATGACGACATGTTTACTTACCCATCCCCAATGCCAACCCTCTTACCAATGGATACGATTACCAAAGTGTAGGGACCCATGTATTTAAGCAAGCCTCCTCATTGAGGATGGCATTAGATATCCTCTTCATATCAATCAAACTGTGTGTCCTTCCTCTTTTCTCTTACCCCTTTTGCATGCATTTCAGTACCCTCATCAACTTAGCACTTGCGCTTGTGGACCTGCTGTCCACCTCATGCCTCATTTCTTATCACATCAATCTGTTCCTTATCATCTCATCTTGGATGACAACTCCATCTCGTAGCCACCACCTTAGATACTCCACCCATTCTGCACAAAGCTCTAACTGGAGCAGCCCATCTCGCCTCACACTTTCTCTCCTGCCTTTTGATCTCCTCTACCAGTACTCTCACTCACCCCATCTCCGCCATGCAAGACTCTTCTAAGCCAGCATCATCAAGTGACTTTCTCTGGTATAACTCTGAAGGCGATGATGAGCCTATGGCTCCCCATTTGCCCATCAAGATGACAGAGAGCAGTACCTGGGATGCAGAATCAGGTAATGTGCTCTGTCGCTTATTATGTGTTCTTGATTGTTGATGAACTCTTAAGTCTTAATGGCAGGCACCGGTCATATTCAGCACAGTGGTCGGGGAGTGAAGATGGCCAAAGTGCTAGAGTATGAAAAGATCGATGAGCATGGGGTCCCCATCAAATGCCTCACGGCCCTCACTGCACATCCACCTCAAAGATCTCGCCAAGCCAAGAAGCAACGCACTGACACAACAGAGGGGGCTGCCCCTTCAGACAAAGACAATCATGACTATCAGGACACTGAGCCTGCAGAATCCGAGATCACATCATCCTTAGAAGGTGACTGTCCATGTAATGCTGAGGCGAGTTACTTTCTTTGTGTTTTTGTTCCCATTCTGACCCATGTGGCAATCTAACTGTAGGTTGCAGACATCCTACTGTCCAAAACAATCCCCACTGTGGGACAGGGTGCTTCTGGGAAGCACATGCACTCAAAGCCAGCAGCCTCAATCGAGAACCAGCCCATCAGCTGTACTGACAGCCTTCCTATCAGCCACAGCGACAGCCTGAACAGCAACAAGGATACACATGAAAAGGGGTTGAAACCAATGGTGCATTCACACCCTCTTTTGACTGTCTTATAATATTAACATGCCAAATTGAAGGGTACAAGAAATCCTATTTATTACTTCTATGAAGCAGTTCCACATGGCTTGAATGGAGAACTCAGCAACATTGGCAATAGGCACTATAAGTGCCTCCACAGAAACGTGAAAGTACTGACTGTGACAAAGAGAATGAAATACTCTTTGAATGGTGGGTTACAACATGTGGCTCAATTCTATGTGTGCTCACTACTTCTGGCAGGTCTGGTATCCCATTTAAGGTCTGTGTTGGCACCAATGTATTGCCTCTTTGTGGCAATGAAGGAGTGGCCATCCAATCAAATCGCTGCATATGAGATTGCAGTCACTTCAGGAAAAAAGCCGCTTGATTCCCAAGAACTATCAGACTTCCTGCAGAAGCTTGAATCAATGAATCCGAACATCCAGAAGGCATTCAAGAAGCAAGTCAACGCTGCTGCAGTAAGTTCTTTTTTTTTTTTCCAGTTTACAATGAAACTGATGATCTAAAGGGCCCTTGGGACCAGGATAAGTTCAAAGACATGTTGGCAAAGTGGATTGTTGCCACAGACCAGCCATTCTATGCTGTTGATGATGCAGAATTCCAGGACTTGCTGATGTATATGCACCATCCCTTGCCAAACCTCAGGATCTCCCATCGTGATGCAGTCAAAAGGCAAATCATGAAGATGGGCAATGAGACATTGGAGGCCACAAAACAGATGTTTTTGGTTCATAATTATCTACTCTTGTTCCACAATCAGTCTTACAATGATACAATCCCCCACAGACAAACATTGAAGGCAAAATAAGTATCTCTCTTGATGCATGGACTTTAAGCAACAAATATGCATTCATGGCTATCGTGGCGCATTATATAACAAAGACTGGTGAACTTGGTATGTCAATCAATTGTTCAGCTCAAGAATTGAGAGACTGAGGATGCAAATAGAAGAACTTTTTATTGACTTCCGTGAATTAGAGGGTGAACACTCCAGATGTTACTGGCCTCAGGAAGAGGAGCTGATGCGTTGCTCTCTTGCCTGTGTAAGAGATGAAGAACCGGTACAAAAGGTTTGTTGGTCTAGTCCTGTGATGTCATCATGCGTTATGAGCCTAGGCACAGCTTCTTGTTATCTTGTGTATTGGTCCAATGATATGTCTCTGTGCCCTGTTTCATGTTCACCTGTTTGTGTGGGTCTAGCCTGTGGAGGCCCCTGTACTCGTACCATTGTTTTGGACTTTTTAGACTCCTACTCAGTTCGGCCTTAGGCCCCTAGTTAGTCTATCCTGTAACAGTATATAGGGAGCACCTTAACTGCCTTGGATGGGCAAGTTGAGTCTCCTGTCTCAATTTACTTCATTTCCTTTCTTCTCTTTCTCTCTCACAAGAGGGTCTTGCTAAGGGACTTGCAAGGCAGGAACCTCTTACTCTATCAAAGCTACATAGGAGGGCGTGACTCCTACAAAGTTACTCAATGACTAGTCTAAGCACTGACGCATACAAAGTGGCGGTGACATTAGACTCAACTTTGTTATTCAAGATGGCTAGCAGCACAGGACCACTGACTCAGAAGCAACTGCTTGAGTCCAAAGGCAATCAACAAATCTTTACCCTACCAAGTAGTGACACAAGGAACAAGACAGGAAAAGATCTACTCTTCTT
This sequence comes from Russula lepida, assembly GCA_003316425.1. Classification (NCBI taxonomy): domain Eukaryota; kingdom Fungi; phylum Basidiomycota; class Agaricomycetes; order Russulales; family Russulaceae; genus Russula; species Russula lepida. The sequence goes on from QFEZ01001907.1 coordinate 9,423, forward strand.
TTCGACCAAAGACCCACTATCGCTTATGGACGCGATCCCTGTTGCCCTTCATCAAGGATTGTGGCACCAACTCACCAAAGACCTTACAATAGCAAGCCCAGTGCCAGCCATACACGATTACGATGATCCACCGTATCCCAAAGACAAGGGGAAAGCCAAAGCTACACCAAATGTTGAGGAGGATATTGACAAGTCAATACAGAGACAGATTGACCAACAAATCAGAAACTCACCCATTGCACCAGACGCTATTTTACCCCTGCGAGCAGGGTTAATCCTCAATACAGACACCATGAGCACTACCACAACAGAAATGGCAGCCTTTATGATGGCTAAACCAAGTATAACATGCATTCAAAAAGCATTTGGAGCAGCTATGAAGAAGTACACACCACCAAATCCACCCAGGAAAGGAGGTCCACCTTCAGGTGGATCTGGACCTCCAGGAGGATCAGGAATGTTGAAGCGCAGCGAGGTAAAAGTCGGTCGGCAGCTAAGCACGCAGACCAGTCAGTAAGAACTATATTATAGAGCTGTAAATACTTGCCTAAGCACGCAGACCAGTCAGTAAGAACTGGGGTGCTAAGGCGTACAAGTTACACTACTTATACATCTAATGAGTGTGCCTGATCTGCAAGGATCGTCGGTAGCGAAGACAATAAGAGAGGCTAAAAGGGTAAAGCTACCGGTAGAATGAAAGCTAATAGGTAATAGGATAGGCAGGTAAAGAGACTATTATGGCACACGAATGAATAGGAGTTGCCGACAGAGTATCTGCTATCAACGCGTGTCGAGCTACCGCGGCACATGTAGTGTAGGCAGCTATAGGCAGCTATTAGGCAGCTGTCCGAACACCTCGGGAGCTCATAGGGAGCGACTAGAAGTAGTTTAAAGCAATAAGATATATTGGAGCACTCGGCAGCGCTCAGTATCTACTACTATGTACAGTATAAGTCCGGGAGCCGATCCATATCGCTAGAGCGGTCTGTCTCAACAAGGAAATCCTGGTGGAGGTGGAGGACCCCCAGGAGAAGGACAAGGAGGAGCGGCCCAAGGAGCGGGAAATCAAGGAGGTGATGCCAGACTAATGGGAGCCCTGCCAGCCATCTTTAATGGAGATAGGAAACTTGCTGATAATTTCCTAGATGAGCTCCTCCTTTACTACCGCATTAACAGACAAAGCCCCACTTTGAACTCACCAATCACTAGGGTGGCCATCACTCTCTCATACATCAAAGGGAAAGAAGTTGCAGGATGGGTATGCGATATGGGAGTGTTCCTTGATGGCCTCCTACCAGAAGATGACACAAACGACATGTGGGATCACTTCATTGATGCATTTGGGGCAAGATTCCAAGACTCTACAAGGGTGGATAGGGCACGAAATGACCTTGAAAAGTTGCAACTAAAAATGCCATTTGTGGACAAATATACTTCCAAATTCGAAGAACTGGCTAGGAAAGCTGACTACCAAGCAGGGAATCCCGAAACTCGAAGACTATTCATGAAAGGACTTCCAGTCAAAGTACTCAAGGAAGTAATGCATGGAGGAGCCCCTGCTACATATGAGGATCTTAAGCAGCAAACATTGGAGGTGGTCCAATCCCAGCAGACTATCTACAATATCATTCATGGACAAAACCAACCTCAAAACAACCCGAATGGCAATTGGCAACCAAGACCCTTTAATTGGGGAAACAAACACTTTGACCAGGCACAACCACACCCTCAGTGGAATTCCTCTAATGCCCCTCAATGGTATAATGATACTATCATTCCAATGGACCTAGGACAAGCCAAGGGCTACCAAAACAGGACCCAGCGAGGGGGATTGTAACCGGCCTGGAGAACAGGAGTTGATGCATCACTCTGTTGCCCCTGTAAGAGATGAAGAACCGGTACAAAAGGTTTGTTGGTCTAGTCCTGTGACATCATCATGCGTCATGAGTCTAGACGTGGCGTCTTGTTATCTTGCATACTGGTCCGATGATATGTTTCTCTGCCCTGTTTCGTGTTCACCTGTCTGTACGGGTCTAGCCTGTGGAGGCCCTTGTACCTTTACCATTGTTTCGGACTTTTAGACTCCCGCTCGGTTTGGCTTTAGGCCCCTAGCTAGTCTATCCTGTAACAGTA
>QFEZ01001916.1:0-27995 GCA_003316425.1 Russula lepida
TTCCCGTTTTCCTGATGCCATGTGTGTTGTTTGGAAACATTCGCATCTTACTCATCATGACACCCCTGTTGCATCACCTTTGCTCCCGTACTATTGCTCCTAGTGATAGATATAGGCGGGCCGATCCAAGCCTCGGAAGTCCGAGGCGCGTAAGCTGAGAGTGAGAGTGAAGTGGAGAGGGGCGGCCCAGTCAGGGCGCGAGGTCAGGGCGCGAGTCTTTAGACTCTTTAAGCGAGATTGAGAGTTGTCGATGTGAAGCGACGAGATGAGCGCATGGGAGTTTCGAGAACAAGTTTTTGGATACGTTTGGCTGAGCGCACACTACGCTGCTTAAGTACATACAGGGCCAGCCAGTATTAGTAATGTAGCGCGTGAGGGCGCTGTGAGTCCGTGCGGTTCGGTTCCCGCAGGCTAACAAGGGGATGTTTCAATAAGAGTCATCTTCGAAGATAACTCACGGGGACGCGGTAGTCCAACCCGAAGTAGTCTTCTGAAGTCGAGTGAAGAGAGGTGAGAGCAAGGTGACTTGAGACAAAAGCACACGCAAAATGAAGAGGGGAGCTTCGCTGGTACATTGCGACGGTCAACAAGAGTTTAAATACATCGGTACTCATCTACGAATGAACCCTTTTGAGGTTTTAATACAAGTTAATGCAGATAAAAGAAGAGAAAGGAAGTGATGTACGACGAGAGAGGACGCGCGGGCAGTGGCCATAAGATGCGCAGGTCACGTGATGTCCGAAAAGTACAGTTCGCTACTACAAGTGGGTATTCGCATGGCAAGAATGTCAACGATCGCTGAGAAGGAGAGGATAAATGAAACGAGGAGGCCTTAATCGAATTTGAAAGGGGCTTTTCTTTTTGGAAAAGGAATCGGAGCAAGACAATGGTGGAGTAAAAGGGAAAGTTGCCGAGTGTATCAAGCTAAGGCAGGCGAAAATGAAGTAAAACGTCAAGACAGAAGACAGAGAGGCAGGAAGGGAAGACGTATCAAAAAGAGGGAGAAGAAGCATAGCCTTCGGCCGACCATTCCGAGTCTGGCGATCCGGGACGTGAGGGTTCGGGGCTTTGTCGAAGGGGAACTCTAGCGCAGGTGTAACGGAAAGACTCAGACTGGTAATTTGAGTGCATTTGGATCGAGCACAGCCGTTGGCCGTACTACTCTCCTTACAGTAAGTAAGCTAACAATGATCGAGTGTCCATTGGTTGTAAGGTAATGAGGCGCATGATATCAGAAGTAGAGTATGTAACTAAACACGAGCGCGCGAGTGTAAGCGACTGCATCGTGGCCGTCGCGTTTGTTATGACGAATGGTCAGATGTCCAATGGTAAATATGGTAACGATGGGAATCGAATAACAATGTGGGTCAGAACAATCAGTAGTGAAATGAAGTAAAAGGGGGCTGAGTTGAATCAGATGGGAGGAGGGTGATCGTACTGTATATCGGAACGTTAATGAGACAGAGACGAATATGAGACTGAGAGAGTGGTATCATATGAGCACGAAGCTCAAGGGGTGTTCCAAAAATTCGATGTTTGAGATCACTTAGAGTGAAACTCGGGGGCACCAGGTGACGTCTCGATTGGTGGGTTCTGAACGTGCAGCGTCCCTACTTGAACCTTCCTTGCATTATTACTCTTCCCTCTATCAGTTTGGCATCCCACGTCGAGGACGATGACAGGAGACGTGTCCACACACTGTCTCGCATAGTACGTGAAGGGTTGATGCAAGAAGATGATCCTAGGTGCCGTCAACCTGAGTTACAACCGTGACCTGCCACTGGTACACAACGCACTAAACGGGAAGAAAAAACTTCAAAAAAGATGACGAGTATATACTGTAGACCTTCGCAGTAACTATCATGCACACTTCTCACTGACGAACGTACCCATTGTCGAAGTTTTCGTGCTCACAGTCCCGGCGGAGCACAGGTCACTGCTAGTTAGCTTGTAAATACTTGTATAAGTTGTCAGAAGTTTGTGTCAGGTTTCCTGATGCATGTTATTTGGCATTGCACGCCATTGGACAATAGTCATCTTCCGAGTCTGTTACAGTTCTCCAGGATACGGTCACGGTAGAGTACCTGTAATGTGTTGGAGGTGAGGCAGCAGCCACAGCGCGACGCAACACGTTTGCCAGTGGCAACCCGGGCTGGCTGGACCGCCCGGATCTGCGTGCACACCGGACTTGACTTGAAAGATCAATGAAAGATAACGGTTTCACTTTACTGGTTTGACTCCATCTTTAGTTACTATTTTACTTTATTACGACCGGAAAGTTTTCCTAGCTACCTACGTATTTAAACTTCGATACTGCTACGCTTCGTACCTCAGATCTTTGTTTCAAAGTCTGAGACGCTTTTCCGTACGTAATGTAGCTAGGCTGGCACATTGTTATTAAAATTTAAAAATACCAATGATTTTTTGGGAATTGTTGCTCAGTTATTGCAAATTTATTGCAAAGTTAGTTAGTTTTTCAGGAATTATTGAACGATAATGTTTGATAATATTCGGTAATGTAGATAGGAACGATAGGCTAGTGATAATTTATTGCTAGACTAGCATCGGTAAATTGTGCAAAAACTTTTTGACTTTTTCACTTACACAAGTAAATAAGTAAATAAGTTAACATTGACCCTTGCTGATGATGTAAGGAAAAAATGGGCCTAATTTTGGTACTTTTATGACCTTTTTGGATTTTTTACTTTTTGATAATATTGCCAAAAGGAGCTTATGGCGTAAATCTAGGTCGCTTTGGCACTTTTCAAGTTGGTACTTTCTGAGCCTTTGTTGCTTGTACAAGCTTGTACAAGTCCGAAAAAGTTTCTTGCAGGTTTACTGATGTAGGGCGACGATAGTGCAAATTTAGAGCTAGCGATCGCTAGCAACTGAGGTTCTTCCTGATGGAAATATGCCTGTCCTCCGGTTCCATTCGCCTTCTGATATGGTCGCTCACGACATCTGCACTGCCGGCTCATGGGTTTCTGTCCTCTATTTATACCACGAGCCCTTGACTCGACAGCTCCATCCTCGCAGCCTGACCTGCCATGCACCCCTTCGGATTAATAACCCTCCTTCAATTTCTTTGGGAACATGGAATTCCTTCCTTGTTCGTCATGGTGGTTCTTGGTTTACTTCTGTCGGTCGTGTTTCCGAGTCTCTGTCACCGTGATCAAAGCTACAAGGATGCTCCTGCTACCCTCCCCCATTTCCCTCTCTCTCATGTCACTTCCTTCATCAAGCAACGCCACGACTTCTTCGCTTGGGGATTTAAAGTAACAAATCAGCGGCTGTTTCAGTTTCGACTCTTGCGCGTATGTCAGACCTCTGTTGCTCTGATGGCCTCAACGTTTCGTTGACGGCGGCGCATCTCTCGTGGATACAGAATAATGTTGTTGTCGTCTCTGGAGAACAGGGGCGGAATGATTTCTTCAGCGCAAAAGGGCTAGACATTCACGAAGCCTTTAAAATTCTCTCGGGAGAGGTGAGCATACTAGGTCACGCTCCACACCACTCACCCATCAGAGTTACCTTTCGTCCTAGCTCCCCATCCTCTATGGCCTGAAAACAGAACGTCAGCAACTGGTTGCGAGAATGTATAAGTGCCTCTCTAATGTCCAACGGAGCGAACGCATGACAGACTGTACGTGGGCCTGGCCTGTGTCAAGCTAAGGTATCTCACCTCATTTTCGCACAGTAATTCCCGAAATCCTGAATGACGGCCGACGGCTCTTACAACCATGGGAAAGAGCCGGATCCCTTGACCCCTTTGAAAAGATATACGAAGTAAGTCAACTACTTTCTTCATCTTTACCCTTTACCGGAGATGGTATCTGTCGAAAAAGATGGCCGGTCCTGTATTGTCTGCAAGTTCTTGTAAATGATATACAAAGGCGTTGATCCACTTCCTATTTCAGCTTACGTTCCAAGCCACCGTACGGTGTCTGACGTGCGCGGAGATAGCTGACGAGCCCCAAGTTGTGGCTCGCTGCAAGCAGCTTCTCGATCAAATTGAGCGTGGAATGACTCCGGCGACGGTCCTCTTCCCATGGTTCCCTAGCCCTTCCATGATCATGAGAGGTTGGGCGACGAAACAATTATACGATATCATAACGAGTGCAACAAAGGTCAGGAAGCAGAGCGATGTTCCCCGGAATGATGCGCTACAGATGCTTTTGGACTCCGGAGACGAACATTATACAATCGCGGGGGTGAGTATATTGCTTTCGAAGCTTCCGCGTGATTCACTCTGATATGTATCACTAGTTTATGATGGGTTTCGTAACAGCCGGGGCGCGAGCGACTGGTACTGCGAGTGAGACATCTGATGCCTCGCCGCTACCGAAAGAAGCTGACCTAATATCAGCCTCCTGGTTGGTCACATACCTTGGTTGTCATCCAAAATGGCGTAACGAAGCACGCGCAGAAGTCAAGAAACTAATCACGTCACACTTCCTGGATACCGTATCTGAGTGCAATTCACCGCACAATTCCTCGTCCACTGCATTATCTTCTATTCCCCTCTCCGCGTGGGAGAATGAGATGCCCGTCTTTGACATGCTCATCCGTGAATCGATCCGCCTATCTCAGGCGTATGTCGCGTTCCGTCGGAATGTCGGCCCTGAGATGTACATCGATGGCAAAGTCATCCCCACAGGCGCTCTCGTGGCATACCCAGCTGCAGATGTCCACGTTGATCCAGCCCTTTACCCAGACCCTTAAAAATTCGATCCCACGCGTCCACAACCCCATGGTAACCTCACGTACCTAGGATGGGGTGCAGGTGTGTTTTTGCGCTTGCGTCTCTTACCAAAAGGGAGTGGACACTCACGTTCTCGATGTCACGTTTTTTCCCTTGGCATGGGTTAGGGAGAACGACTTGCATCGGCTCACGACTTGCGCGACTCAATATCAAACTAGTTGTCGCGCTGCTGCTCATGGATTTTGACTTTGACACCATAGACGCGGAGGGTCGAGTTGTCGACTCACCTCCAAGGCCCAACTGGAACGATCCTTTTGGGTGCCGACCAGCTCAGAGCCAGTTCTTCCTCAAGTACAGGCGACTGGATAACCCCGAGTCATTGAGTTGCGGGTTGTTAGGAGTGTAGCCCGCTTAGTGGGTGTACTTTGGAGGTGAAGCAGCAGCCACGCGCGACGCAACGCGTTGGCAATCCGGGCCGGCTGGACCGCCCGCATCTGCGCACACCGGACTTGAAAGATAACAGTTTTTAACCGATTTGACTCGATCTTTAGTTACCGCTCACTTTATTACGATCGGACAATTTTCCTAGCTACCTACGTATTTAAACTTTGATACTGCTACGCTTCGTACCTCAGATCTTGTTCCAAAGTCTGAGGTTAGTACTTTACTCTACGCTCCTTATACTTTTTGCTTACCCTGTATCTAGACGCTTTCCGCGTACAGGTTAGATACTTCTTATTTCAGATCTTTGTTCCAAAGTCTGAGGTGCTTTCACGCGTACAGTACAATATCGCACCATCCCATACTGGCACTGACCAAGTAATCGGTAGGCCTTAGGTCAAAGCATCATAATTAATTCAATGAAATATGTAAAATCGTGAAAATAATCATGTAGAGTAATAGATCACCCCAAAAGCTGAGGGGTTACATAAGATGGATTTCTGATCTGAGTTCCAGCAAACTCTGCTGAGGTGCAGCATTCACACTGGTTATGTATTCTGAGTGTGCTGCACATATTCGCGGCCTTAGCAACTTCAAAGAAACATGTAGTGGCCCAGTGAAGCCCCACTTGCAGAGTAGTGGAGCACCCGCAGGCATGCATGACTGGCATATGTCGGCCACCAGTGCTTCAACTTCACTAGCCCTTCAATTACATCCCTGACACTGCTGCATGTGCCCGTGGCCTTAGTTACTTCGAGGACGCATGTAGCAGACATAGGTGGGCATTACTACAAGATATAGCGCCCTGCGGAGGCCCATGAAAGTATTTGCGACACTTCCTGCCCCTAAGGGGTCACTAACCAAGGATAGCAGGTGATGTGAGTCGCGCACACTAGTGCACGCTCTGCTGCTCTGAATGTGAGGCCGCACTGGTTGAATGCATGTTTACTTTGGGCTGCTAAGGCTGCACATAGGTGCGGCAATGTCAAACAGAAGATAAGGCTGTACTGAGTCCAAGAGGTCACTAACAGAGGCAGCAGTTGATGCGAGTCGCGCACGCTAGTACTACTATAATGTAATGTACAAGGTAAATTAATTGAAAACACATCGCGTCTCTAGCGGTTTGTCAAGCGGTTTGTGTGGGATATGGGTAGAGAGAACATAACGTATTTGGTCAAGAAACTTGATGCATTTGATCAAGCACCATTTGGCCAAAAAAGCCCCATGACCGGAACCGTGACGCTTGGTTAAAATCCGATGATATGTTGGCCCCGTCCCGTGCCGCACACACAGATATGGGCTAGGTATGGTATTGGTTAGACCCCCGGGTCCAGCTAGTTGCCGTGACGCAGAAAGAGAGAGTGGCAGAATTTGATTGCTATGTCCGTCTCGGGTTCGTGTTTCATGCTGTATACTGTATGGGACTAACAAATTCTCCTCATTATTCGCGCACCGTACATCGAAGGATGCCACGCGGACATGGCTCTCTTTTAACCTGTCATGAACCAATGCGCCGCATTAGGTGGTTCAAAAGAATATGGCCTAATGATGATAAAGGAAAAGAGAACAATTCGAAGTGTTACGACGCTTTCAATTCATGCATTTATGACCCGATACATTTTGGAGGCGTGTAACAATTGACGTAAGTAGACAGGACACACAACTAGGGAAAGAACGGAAAGATACCCAAAAGAAGACAAAGACCAAAACAGAATCGGAGAGGACTGGCGCTAGGGTTAAGTGGCGCCAGGACTGGTCATTAGTGGAGTGGTGCGTCATAGGTAGACGCATCGATTCCCTGGCACAACGCTTCGAACAATTTCCGCGCATCTTCAGCACCGTATTCACCACCTGTCATCGCCACAACAAGCGATCGTAACTTTCCCCCAATCTTCGGTACCTGCACCAGCAAATCCCGCTGTTTTTAGAAGGGCCATAATTTATTATTTAGCGCTCAGGACTCACATCTTCGATGAGGGCCTGAAACATCGATCCACAGTCCGAGACGTCCCTGCAGAAACTAACACCGTGCAGGTCCATGTCGCGAGAGAGCTGATTTGCCTTTGCGAAGTCGATACGGTAGTAGCGCACGGGGAACAGCGTACGATCGAAATTGGCCGTGGTCGGGCGACCAATGTCCATCATTACGCCCTTCGGGTCGCCATACGCGTGATGTACGATGTTGTGCTCGTGAAGAAAACACAAGCCCTAAAACGTTGGTCAGAGTCAGCATGAGCCGGGATGGTGGATGCAGCCACTAAGCGAATGGCCCAATCTATAGCGGGACGACACAAGTCACCTCGAGCGCCTGGCGGATGTAGTCGATCAAGTTTGCGACAGTTTGTAGTGGCGGATTTTCGCAGGAAAAGAGACGCTCGAAGCAGAGGATGGCATCGTCTCCGCGCTCGGCCGTGTAGAGCAGATTTGGCGCGGGGTTCCACGGGTCGTTGCGTATCTCATCTAGGTTGAGACTTCGTAGGGTCATATGTTCGGTGCTGTCACGCTTAACGCGTCGTAAAATTAGGGATGCGGGCGTTCCTGATGGTGAGGTCGTACCCGCTTCGACGACAATCTGTAGGAGTACGTTATATAGACAGGTAACTTTTACGTAATAGAAGTAAGCGTACGCACCAAGTCTGGGGAGTCCGAGTCAGCAATGTCGTAGTGGGAAAGATACTCGTCGACTACGGCCTCAAAATCACTGGTGACATGAATTCGGGTTAGAAAGGTGGGTTTGGGATCAAGAATATGTGCTTACACGAAGAACATATGTGAAGATGTGGATGACGACTGAGAGGCAGGCATCTTATAAAGCCCAGCACGAAGGCCGCCTGGGGGCAACTCTTCATGACCAAGATGCACATTCTCCACGAGCATCATCCTCTGGAGTGGGTACCCAAATCCATGCTCATCCTGAGAGTCAGCCTGAGAGTCCCATGCCTCGGGGCTGGGTGTGGATACAGGGCTATGAAATCCCATATTCGACTCGATACCCGAGTGACCCGACAAGAACGGCGTTACGACGATACTGTAAAGAGGTTTCGGGCGCAGGGAGTGGAATACCAGCAGGATTGGCAGCGGGGGGGGTCCAGTACTTCGAGGACGTCGTGCTGGGGTCGTCACTGAAAAGGGGCAAAGCAGACTAGGGCCCTTAGTCTCACATAAGAAATGAATTCTGAATATGTATGAAATTCCCTTGGCGCACGCCAATTCTCCACTCGGTTCGTCGCAACCCGTTTACCCGAATGGTTAAGAGCGCTAATATCCTGGGCGCATGAACCGAACCTAACAAATCAGGAGATGGAGGCACAGGTCAAGGACGGGTAGAGCCAGATGTCCGGCCCAGCTTCCGGATAACCGGACAAGATTTATGTAAAAGTAGCTATAGAGAACAGACAGCACAGTTAGCCATCGGATGTGCTGCGTGAGGAATAAAAATAGGCAAAAGGCACTGTAGGTCTAGCATCCAATGCTGTGGATGGGTTTCAGGATTGCGTAACTTGTGGCTTTCTGAAGATAATATGCAGTATTATGGCCCAAAAGCACGCGGCATCCTCAAATGCTTGTGGTCTAGAATAAACTGTATCTCCCGTGGCGTACTGAAGAACAACATTACGATCACCTCACGAACGGAAAGTATGCGATACGTTCCCACTTCTGAGCGATCTGATTCCTACCCGATCTCTTGGCGTAGTCAAGCCCTCTCGTTCTCGTTCCTGCGCAGAGCCTATATGATCATGAAACACGTGACCAGAATCAGACACCGAGGAAAAAGGATGAAATGAATACTCACCGGAACGTTTCCTCGACCGTCGCTTCTTCCCGGCCCTGCCGCCATCCTGCTCACTGACCTCGCTTGGAACATCATCCAGGATATTCGGCGCGCTCGCAAAGTCGAACGGTACTATCTCCTCCGGCTCTGTTTTGGTGTGGCCCGTCGGTGTAGACGGCGTCTCGAGACCACCGAGGCCGCTCTTTTCAGCCTTTTTGGCACGCTTGCGCTTCTTTTGACGCTGTCCGACGACGACGATAGCGTCGTCAACAGCCTCGGCCTTGACCGTCTGTCTAAGAGGTGCTGGAACGAACGGTATTTCTGCCGTTGCCCCATCGACAGCAGTCTCAGTGGTAGACGTAACGGCGACTTCGGTAGGGTCTATAGTAGCCGGGGGAGGAGCCTAGGGTCAAACAATGAGAAGCGCAATGAATAGCGTACGACGTAAAGTTCATACCGCGGGTGCAGTCGGTGCGATCACCAGTGTGCTGTGAATCTTGTTCACGACTTCTTGAAACCGGTTGAGAGAATTAGCCTTTGACTGCCCAGAGGGGGGTAGAGATCCGAAAAAGGAAATGCTGGAAGTCGAGTGTAGAGGCTGAGCACGAGGCTGTTGGATCGCGGAACCAAATAGCGCCGAAGCTGCTGCTATTGGAAGGGCTTTGTTAAAAGACCAAAGAGAAGTCGGTTGAGGGACTGGTTGTGAGGATGCCGAAGGAACATCAACATCCATCTTACTTGGTGCAACAGCGGTCTCAGAAGATGCTGTAGAAGGGAGGTCCTTCGGCTCTTCAACAGTGCCGCTCAGCCCTTTCTTTACTGCATCACGGATAACGTCAAGTAGTTCTTTTGCACGTCGCTTAACGACAGGCGGCGTTGATGTGAACACGTAGAGAAGCGCGCCCATGTCCGTCGGTGGTTCCTCCACCAACTTTAACAAGAAGCGGTTCGATAGCACATATCTGAACAATATATCAGCCCTGAAACAATATTTGGAGAGAAGGGAGAGCGCCCACCCTGTACTTTCATCCTCTTCGCGAGCGACGCGATCTCGCCATATATGCACAGCTCGAAAGACTTCGCGCTGCACACCTGGCACACCATCAATGCCGAGCGCCGACTTATTCCATCGACGCGCAAGCGTATCCCACCCGTTCGATCCTGCTCCTCCTTCCGCGTCGTAGGGCTCAGGGGAATAGGTGCGAAGCGCCGTTTCCGCGGAACGGGATAGCACCTCTCGGACGAATGCGTCTGGGGCTGTGGGAGAACCGGCCCGACTTGTAGTAGGGGAGGCAGAACGCGAAACAGCACGGTCAAGAAGAGCATTTCGCAGATTGTCGTATACATAGAGGAGGAAATGGGTGTCGGCACGCGCATATTTGAACATTTCCTCTGATAATGGTCTAGACAACATGTCAGGGGTGATGCAAGCCCATTTACATCGAAAAACAGACCGAATTCGCCAATCTGCAAGTTGATATCGTTTGTCTGGAGAAAAGTCACAATACATCTCGAGTAGAGTAGCAAGGCCATGTCGAGGGAACTCGAGAACCTTCGACGCATGGAAAGTGTCGAACAGGTTCACCAGATACAGGTTGAAATCTTGCTGGAGCCAAACGACGTCACTATCAGCGCCATGAAGGACCTGCTAGACGTCAGCCGATGTTGTAGCTTGGATAAGAATACGACTTACCTTGACGATATTTGGGTTGGTGAAGATTTCGTTCAGGTCTTCCAGCTCATCGCGCAGCTCAAACGGATCGACAATCCAGTCCTCCTCGCGCGTACTAATTTGCATCAGACAGACGAAGCCACTATATGTGCGATAGCTATGGTATTCCAGATCGAGAGCAATTTCCCTTGCCTTGCGGAGCTTGTCTATGAGCTCTGTGAGCTGGGCAGGTGTTGACACCCAGGTAAGGGGGGTTTCTTCAAGGGGTTTATAAGGGATCGGGGTTCGCGATTGGAATATATGAGTCGGATAGTGAAGATGGTTGATTTCGTAGTGGTATGGATGTGATGTTCTTCATTTCCATTAAAAACACTTAGGAGACATCTCAAAACAGTAAGAAGCAACTCACAAGACTCCCTCAGAACCGTCCCCATCGCTTGCTGTTTGGAAGTTATATCCTAATGGTACCTGCGCATTGAACTTATGTCGTAAGGCAGGATACAATGGGACGCCATTTGTGTGATCGGCCTTCCGCTTGAACTTGAGTTGCGGTTTTGGGAGATGCGGTACATGTTGTATGACTGGTGTCTGGCGCTTTGATGACGTCGCCTTTTTTTTTGACTCTTGGGGATTGATGGCAATGGCAGGTGCTTTCGTTCTGCCAGAAAATTGGTCCAGAGCGATATCCTGCACAAGATGAGAAAAAGATAAAAAGGGCAGTAATACGCTACGCACTGCACGCTCCAGTAATTGATCCATCGGTTCAACGATCAATGCCCCGAAACGGTCAAGAAGGTCATCCTCATCTTGCAGACGAGCCTTGCCTTTTCCTTTGGCGCTCTTGGAGTTCCCAATTGTCGACGCCAGGTCGAGAAGAGCATTGGTCATTGAGACAACTTTTTCTGTGCAAGTTTCGAGATTGTTCGCTAGGTCTGAATCCACAGACCGATGGAATGCCAAATCGGCGGGGAGTCCCGCCGCATGTTTAGTCGCCTTGAGAGCAGCGGTTTGCAATTGCGCGTAGTAGCCATCAAAATCAGACTTTGACAATGGAGTCTGCGAAGAACCCATGCTGTCTGATGTCCCTTGCACTCAACGGATTACTGGGGCATTACGTACTCACGAGCACGTGGACCGGAATTCCTCTTCCAACCATCACGAACACAATTCCTCCACGAAGACGATTTGTACCTTATCATGCTCTCCTAACCCTTAGATTGACTTCAATCCACCACTACACAGACCATGTATTTATATCTGACAAATCAAGCAAGGTTTTCCCCTCCCCCCTCTAGTGTTCTGACATCACAGAGCTCAGTGTAGCTCTCCTTTGTATTCCCGAGTGTGCTGCACGTGTCCACAGTCTTAGCAACTTCAAAAAAAGATGTGGTGGCCCAGTGCGGCTCTACTTTCGAAGTAGCGGAGCGTGCGCGACTGGAATCGTTGGCTACCAGCACTTCAACTCAGACTCAGTACTAGTGTAGCCCTTCATTTCCATCCCTGACATTGCTGCACGTGCCCGCTGCCTTAGCAACTTCGAGGAAGCGTGCAGTGGTCCAGTGCGGCCCTACCTGCAGAGTTGCGGAGTGTGCACTAGCGTGCACGACTCGCATCAACTGCTGCCTCCGTTAGTAACCCTTAGGCCTTGCATCAGATTAGGTTGGGGTACAACAGATCCACAGATGTGATTGTTATCATGTTATGTTTCCATCGGGTAACACTTCTTTGGGAGATGTCAAACAGCTTGCAAATGTCTTCAGGAGCATACTCATGTGAGATAGGCCAGAGGGCACAGTCCTTCAAGTCTTTGCTGATGTGGTGATCTACCTTGGATGCTGCGGAGTTTGCCGGATGCAACCCGTTTATAAAATGGCGCATGAAAAAGAAGCTTTTCTGAACACCCTGTAAATAAATATTTGTGGCAAATTCTGCGTCGACACACGCACGAGCCACGCTACAGTACCAGAGCCGAACCATGTCACTTCGCTTCCAACTTAACTTACCGTCACCACACTCAAGGCCACCCAAATCATCTCGTGACTCTGGCGAAAAGACACGATACGGCTTTACATCTAGGAGGCGACAATATCTCTCCTAATCTAAGTCATCAAGATCGGTAATACACTGCGCTCTCAAAAACTCCATCCAGCTCACATCGAGAACTCCCGTGTTTACCCATAAGATGCGGCCTAGTTTCCTGATCTTGTCGATTTGCTGCTCTCTCGCATTAGGGGCGGAGGGTAGCGTGGATAAAAAGTTTGTAAAACGCTCCACTGCTCTTTTGACGAATACTTCCGTCGTACGAAAGGTGAGGAGCGATTCTTTTGCGCACTGTTTTGCTCTCTCTTTGCGCATTGCGAAAAATTGGAGACGGAGCGTCGCTGCGCGAAGACGAGGTAGGCGTGTCTTGGTCCGCCAGGACTCTTCTGCGAATGAATGCTATGTGTTGGACACAGCCGACTTGTAATTCCCACTTACGCCAATACATGATCAGAGGGTCGATTTCCGACCTTGTAAGTCCCGACGCATGGATATTGGGAAGTCGTTCTGCCCAGAATTGTCGTCCCAACACAGAACGCACGTGTTCTGATGACACCGTGTAGCCCAACATTAACATTGCAGAAAAATGATGTGGACCCAAATGAAAAAGCTTTCGAAGATGCGACGAGATGGACTACATTGGGGGCCAGCGTTAGCCATATTAAAACATGAAAACATACCATGTTTCAACACAATGTTCGACACAACAGCCACCACAACACATAATCTGCGCAGATGAAAGACGACCCAGGTGGGCCACAATCATTGGGAGGAAGTGCCACAGAATCGATTGCAACAGGGTCGCGAAGGGAGATGTGGCAGGACGCCACAAATCGGAAAATAAAGATGTAGACAGCCCCAATTGGGCGCCACCTCGAAGGGTGGGTGGCGGTGGCAGCAACTACATTTGCCCGCGGAGACCATAATTGATTCATGGAGGAGGGATGATTGGCGGTTCATAGTCCTTTCCTTGGCTTCAAATCCGAGTCGGGGCGAAGAGGCACATAGCCAAAATATTCGCCAAGGAAGAGAGGTCGCATTTCAAAGAGAAGACACAGTTCCATGACAACTGTGAACGGGACTGTAATCACGAACATGCGGACTCGCGGCGGAGAATGTCAAGGAACGTCAAAGCCAAAGCCGATGAGCGCCAACCCGTTATTTATTATTATTTATTATATAATATTTCCCCACGTGTTCAGGGCCCGGCCCCTCACGGATTCGGACATACAGTACTGTATACTGCCATCCAACCCTAGTGCTACACAATTCGTGGTCGCAATCGCAGCCTACTGGCAAAGTTATGTTACAGGTTTTCTCGAATGCCGTGTAGTTCTATCTCGAAGAGCCATAGCGACAGCCCCCCAAAAAAATCTTTCTTCGAGCACATACGTAGTAAAACGGTCTGGTTGACAGCTTGCAGAGCTTATCAGGTGGGCTCAGAGGCTTTCCAACTTGTTAACTTGTTCTACACTTCGAGTGTTACTGGAGAGGCCAGACAGAACTTACTTGGTGGCGTGAAGGCCGGTCAACACATCGGCGAAGTGAGCAATGCATCGCGGACTCCTTTGCTCAACATCCACACACTCGAGTGGGATCCCGTCCTTCTGGAGTTTTTCGGTATACGAGCATCGGTTTTGCCGCGTCTCTTCTTGTCGAGCAAGGTGTATGGTACTCTCGCGTACGGGCCCCTCAAGGGCGTGCCGCTTGGTGGTCTTGTCGGATCTCGACGGTCTCGTAGTCTGTGACTGTGTACTAAGGCTTCTCGAACAAAAGCTCATGAGGTGAGCGAGAATCTAGAGAAACGGAAATACTCGGACTTCCTGACTATTTGGTGGGCTACTAGCTGGGCTAGTGCGGCATTCACCCGTTGTCACCTTCAAACGGGATATTGTAAGAAACTACGCAAAAATCGGGCCATACTGTAATAGGAAATGACAGTGTAGATCATGGATGGATGAAGTGGCATAGCTAATGGATGGTTTATTGATCATTAGATCACTGATTCACAGTCCCTCTCATTTTTGGTGAGCGTTTGGTCGTAACCATTTCGTCACATGATTTTTTCATTTCCGTATGTCAAGATAATCGTTAATCCGGCTTAGTCTTAGGCGCTTGTGAATATCAAAGGTGTGATGCCGCCCAGACCAGGTCATTTCTGATGGTCATTGACAGGCTCCCATGGCTCGCTTGATGATCACCTGATACCTGGTGATTACGAATTTGACCTTTAGCGAAGGACATTTTGGTCTATACCGTCACACCCTTCGGGTTGTGAACGCCGCTCCGCCCTCGTTCCAAACATTTCATTAGTCACCTGCCAGTCCTGGAATGGCCGACTGCGCTAGATTACTGTGCGTGGGGCCATCTTTTGATCGGCGCCCTTGCGTAGCTCCACCATGCCAGAGAAAGCCACTACAGGTGATCGACCAAGATTTACGGCACTCACGAGGAAAAGTCAGCAAGTGTTCACTGAAACCATTTTGTGACAGCGAGGAGTCTTGAAAGCGTTGCACGCAAGGCCACTACACCTCAAGGTGAGATACAGGGTTTCGGATGCTTCGTGACCGAAGAAGCTTTAAATCAGCCTCCAATGATCGATCAAGATTGTTTTGGTCCTGAGGCCACAGCCACAGCCGCAATCACAGCCACACGGTCTTTGGCTTCTTCTCGTCTGCCGCACGGAAGAAGTAACAGACCATCTCCGTGATATACTTTAATGGTACCGGATGTAGGCGCAATCGCCATCAGGCATAGCCTCGTCAACTTCAGGAACAATATGAAATGGCCTACGGTTTTAAAAACACGCACGACAATCCGGTATTAGTATTAAAGGCAGCGCTATCACACGAAGTCCCTTTCCATCACTTCAGTCGCCCGCCAGGCTGAGGATGGGAGACCTCAGCAGTCATATTGTGCTTGGGCGGGACTACTGTGCGTACACCATTTTCAGGTTATCTCTGGGGTCTCGAAAGCCCACTGAATTCTTCTCTTTTCAGGGGCGCTCATGAAACTATGGCACGCCGTGGACGCTATCTATTTGTGAGTACCAGTCCATCCTAAGAGCATCTCACGTGACCTGAACTTCATCAAAGGTGGGAGTTTGTCGTCACCTTTGATTACGAGTGGAGTGTCATCCGGGGACATCGCCCTCACCGGTGGACAATATGGGTGAACTTCTTCTGGTTTCGTGAACACCTCTGGAGTCTCCAACTGATTTATCCCCTCGGTAGATCTACTCCCTTACGCGCATGGCCACCCTCTTGACTGCAATTCTCAACTTGATCGGTCTCAATAGTGTTACCTCAATAAACTGTCAGGTGGGTACGATATCCAGCTCTCGCGTCTACGTCGGCTCACTTACCATCCACGATTCCAAGGCTTGGGTTACTTTCAATTTTGTATGCGTCCCTGCAGTGCCAGTGTGCTTCAGTCTCTGATGAGAAACCACTATTTTGTCATCTTTTCTCTAGATATTTGGCTATGTTGCCCTTTCCCTATCTTCGCTATTGATTGTATTTCGTGTGTGAGTCTTTTATGCTTCGGCGCTTCAACTGTCATCCCGAGCGGCGACTCATGATACCTACCAGCATAGCAATTTGGGGCAAGAATAAGATTGCTGTGGCACTCGCCGTTAGCTTATGGGGAACAAACGTTTTATGCCTCTTGCAAGGCAGGTCCTCTCCTAACCTCTTCCCACACGTGACCGAGGAATCTCATACCAAGTGTGACTTATCATTAGGTATCATACGGGTGATCAATTAATCGTCAAACTTTTTTGATTGCCTGAGCTTACACTCTCTTAGATTCGGGCTAGATGGAATTCGGATAAAAGCGCTTGCGTGGTTCTAAACATTGAGAGCAACAAACCTACCATGATCGCCTTTTTCCTCACCGATGTCCTCTTAATTTGGTTCATGCTACTTGGCTTGTTCGACTTGCGCCGCCGTGGTGGCGATACATCTGAACTGGGACGCTTGCTTTGGAAACAGGTGAGGTGGTGGCGGCTCTGTCCAACAGTTGTGCTTTTAATTCGCAAATATATTCCCCGTTCTTAAGGGAGCAATTTGGCTTTTGGTTGGCAGTATCGCAGAGCTCACGCCAGTGGTGAGTCTAGCCGGACTCGTATTTCATTTCCCTTACGCTTATGTTTCTTTCACGTTTCAGGTGTTTATCAGCTTGTGTTTGAGCGGTAGCTTTTTTTTCACTCTAATCTAACAATGAGAAATGCCTATGTTGATTAAATTTTAAACATCAGATGCCGTGAATATCGTACGTTCTTATTTCCCAGCATGACGGGGAGTTATTCACAAATGTTCTCTGCGAAACAGATGTTCCTGATGCCTGCGCTACTGACGATGTCCATTGCCGCGACAAGAATGTATCGCTCTTTGTCAGAATGTATCTCCTCCATTGAGATGTACGACTTTCTTCCCCTTACATACTTATCCGCGTTCGCAGTAGCTCATGTCGTTACAGCGCAGATGCTTCGAACGGCCTCCCGAAAAGCTATCGTACAGCTCCGAGTACCAAATTTTCCACCATCGTGCCTAGCACTCTGCGTAGCCGGATAGAAATGAACATGAATTCGCCCTATGACCCGGACCACTGTTTTATATCATTCCCTGATCCATGTGTCTCATTCCTTGACTTGGGCACACATGGTCGCAGCCAAGTTCGCTGGCCGAGCTTCGATGGAGATATAGGAAGTACCGGAGAAGTCAACCTTTTCACGAAACCTCTACCTAGAATCTACTAGCGAATCATGCATGATCGCCCATGACCAATACACGTACCCCGTCACGAATTATTTAATTATTTAAAGGCGGTTTATCATCATCGCACCGTGACCATAGACTTGTATCATATTAACGGATCTCATTATGATAAGAATAGCATGAGAAGGCCATTTTGTTATTTCGGTGGTGGATGAGACTTCAGATTTATTATAAAGCTGGAAGTGATACATTGCGCACATACCATAACATCACGGTCGGGTTCCGCGCTTATAAGTTACTATATTGTATGATGGCAAGGGTGTAAATGGAATGCGCACCTCATGCCTGAGTATCGTGAGGATTGCATAGTTGTTGTATGTACATCGCTTGAATGCTGGTAGCACCGAAGCGGTCTAACAAAACACATCTTATCTAGTCGAGGAAAAACTTTTTGCACCAGTACTCGGTTCCAACCCTGCGGTGCGATTCCAAAGGCCGAGGCCAAAAAGGAATCGACACCAGCAGGATTCGAACTAACACTCCCCAAGGGGAATAGATTTCCAATCTATCATCACCCCACTTGGCTATTATGCCTGATGACCATGCATGTGAGGTATGGTACATACTGTACATGATAGCCACGTCAGGGTAACAGCCTGCAGGGCCTGGGTTCGATGCTGAGCCTGATGATCGTGAGCTTGATGCTGACATGGGGTAATGTTAGGTTGTTGTGTTGCAGGTGCAGGATTGTAGATGAGTTATTGCTTATGAGCGGCGTTGCCACTCTTGTTACCACTAGTACTGCCGCCTTGGTTAGCTGGTCGGGTCCGGGGTTATTGGTGGCTACCAATATCGGTTTAGTTGGTGTTCGGTGAAGTCTGGGGCGGTGGTGACCGAAGGGGGGGGGGGGGTGATAGAGGCACTTGACATTGCAGAGACTCTTTGTTGTCGCGTCCCCGTTTCAGGTTCCGGTGAACGAGTACTAGTACAGTACTAGTACTGCTCGGTGGCCCCGGCCCGGGGCCTCTTCTCATCACCCACACTTCACCCACACCACACCCATGACTAATTCTCGTATCTTTGCAGTCACATTGACAACATCTCTGGAAATGGGCTCGTGCTAAGTGTCTGTGCCCTTGGTTAAAGTTCTGCAAATCCGAGTCGCCAGTGCTCTCGATCAGTATCCGACATCCCGCGATTCAACAGAGAGAATAAGAACAAGTTCAACAAGACGCAGCGTCATGTGCCACAAATTGGCATACCGTCAATATCTAATTGGCCATCCATGGCTGGGTTGTGCACATTTGTAGTCGCAGACCAAGTCCAATGTACTAGCTTCATCACGGTTCTCAGATGTTGCTCAATTTGAAGAGCAACACCAGCAGCGACGGGCCTCTAATGCTCTCGAGACAGAACGTGAGACTCTGTAACATCATCAAATATCTTAACTCGGCCATAGGTAATGGGAAAATTCCTTTTCGAGCTTAGAAAAATGGCCGGGCTGACATGCAAAGCGATTCTAGGTGGCCCTGAGGTCTTTGTAACTTATCGACCTGTTCCACCCTTGGACGGGTAGAGAATTGGATATCAAAAGGAACAAAGTCAAGGCCCAGCTCGTAGTAGACGATAATAACGCGCAGTCAGCCGGACCTTAAATGACATGGTGATGACTTATGATGCATGATTGATTGATTGATTGCTCATTCCAATTCCACTCATCCAGAACCTCGACTTTATGTGAGCGTCGGTTGTTGTAATCACCATCGTTTCGTTTCATCTGTCAAAGGTGTCGTTAATCTGAATGCTCAGTTTTCTCTTCGAGGACGCTCGGTTATAGCCTAATGTGATGATACCCCCGCAAAGCAATCATTGGCATGGTTCCGCGTCACGGTGGTATTGCGAGTTGATGATCACCTGATGACTGTTGATTCGATGACGGATATGAATAGGCCTTCTCTCAGTGCCTAGATTATCCACATGTACGCACTCACACCACGGCTTGTGAACACCGCCTCAACCAACTCCGAACCCACTCTCCACGTGTTACCTACCAACGCCAGGGTGGTCAACTTTCCGAGATTCTGTTGTACCTGCTCTCGTTAACTGTACGCATTCCTTTGGCCTGCCCATAGCTCGAACAGTCCACTGATCCATCTTTTGATAGGGGCATTTCCATCACTGGGGAAGGCCACACGGATCGTCAACTGCGCTAACATGGAAAGTCCGCGCGCTGACTTCCATTCTTTGAGTGTGGGACACCTTGATATGTTGTATTCTAAGCGCCGCTCCCGTGCTACGCGCAGTTATCTTGAAGACGGCACCACTACAACTTCGCCAGGTGAGATTTCATTAGCCTTCAACTCTGCTACTATGAAGCCTCTGAACAGTATGACGAGGCTGTTAGTTTTAAAAGAGTTTCGCGCTACTGCAGTGCTACAACGTTGTCTCAATGTGAGATACGGGGTCTATCACAGGCATTTGCCCTTTTCTGGTTCACATCTGCCGCATGGGACAAACATAACTGGCCACTTTCGCGTTGTACTGTTATAGTACCTGGAACGCGGAAATAGCGTGGCGTAATCACAATCTGTCAATCTGGCATAGCCGCCTCGCCTTTTGCGGACAATATGTGATATATGGACTCGGACTGCGGATTAAAGAATCTCAGGCACGTTTACCACCGTCAGGTATATTAAGTCTATCTCACGAAGCCATTCCATCGCTTTAGTTGCCTACCAGCCTGAGAATGAGGGACAGCGGTCATCTTGTACTCCAGCGAGACTTCTGTGCGTATGCCACTTGTCACTGCAGACCATCTCTTTTGCTTCTAAGGCACATCGAACCCTCTTTTGACAGGGATACTCTCGAAGCTATGGCACGCCGTCGACGGTCTCTATATGTGGGTACCCATGTCAGTGGTACAGTCCGCACGGCAGCTCATATGGCTCGAACCTATTTATTCAATGAAAGATGGGAGTTTGTTGCCACTCTCGACTACGAGTGGAGTATTATCCGGGGACATCGCCCATACAGGTGGACAATATGGGTCTGTATTGAGGGTCTCTTCTCGGCTTCATTCCGTCATTCATGGAGCCGCGGACTGACTTTCGCGTCGATAGGTATACTCTTTCACGCGCGTCGCCACCCTCTTGGCCGCAATTGTTAACCTTATCGGTCTCGACGCCGCTACTCCAATAAATTGTCAAGTGGGTAACGATGTCCGTGTTCCTTTCTACGTAGTATGCTCATCGATCCCAAGGATTGGGCCACTTTAAATTTTGTAAGCATCCCCTGCGATGCCTGTGTGCTCCAGTCCCGATGAGGAGTCCGCATTTCGTTATCTTTCTCTAGGTCTTTGCCTATTTGGCCCTTGCCTTTTCATCACTGCTAGTCGTGTTTCGTGTGTGAGTCTTGTGCTTCTGCGCTCCAACTATCTTCTCGAGTACTGTGACTCACCGAACCTGCCAGCATAGCAATTTGGGGAAGGAATAAGATCGTTATGGCACTCGCAGTCAGCGTGTGGGTAGTAAACGTTTCATTCCTCACGCAAGGCAGGTCTCTCGTTTCACTATCTGCTCACGACCATACCAATGTGATTCATCATCAGGTGTCGTGCGGGTGAATAATCAATCTTCAAACAGTTTGACCCTCTGGGCTTACACACCCACAGCTTAGGTCTGAATGGGACTCCGAGCAAGACATCTGCGTGGTTCTGAATATCGAGAGCAACAAACTTACCATGATCGGCATCCTCATCACCGACATCATCTTACTCTCAACCATGCTCGTGGGCTTGCTTCGCCTGCGCCGTGGTGGCGGCGGCAAGTTTGAACTGGGACGCTTGCTTTGGAAGCAGGTGACGTGACGTCGGCTTCTCGTTAATTATGGTGTATCTAATCTGCAAACGTATACTCAAGGGCATTATTTGGCTGTCAATCGGCACCGTCGCCGAGCTCACGCCAGTGGTGAGTCCAGCTGGTTTATACCACATTTTGCATGTACTCATGGCTCATTCATGTTATAGCTGTTGATTAGTTTGTATCTGAGTGGTAAATCCGTTCCCCCGGCCTGTCGATGAAAGAGTGCTCATATTGGTTGACTCGTAACTTGATTCATATCAGATGCCGTGAATATCGTATGCACTTATATCCCGCCACTGTGGGGTGATATTACTTTCTCACACCTTCCTGCGGAACAGATGTTTATAATGCCTGCGCTGCTCACAATGTCAATTGCCGCGACACGGATGTATCGCTCTTTGTCGGACTTTATCTCCTGCATTGATATGTAAGACCTTCTTTTTCTCCACGCTCACAGTCACTCATCCCGTCACAGCGTAAATACCTCGGACAGCCTCCCGAGAAGCAACCGCAACAGCGTAGCGAGAAACATTAGGAGAACCACAAGAACCAAGCTTCCTCCCTTCATGCCTGCTCTGCCCAATCGAGTGGAAGTGAACGTGAACGTATCGCACGAAATGGATAGTGACCATTATATGATACCAAAGCCGAGTCCACGCGTCTCATCCACTGACTCGCCGGGTACCCTTGAGCGCGGTCAACTGCGCGGATTCAGCTTCGACGACTATCCAGAAAGCACCGGAGAAATGGACCTCAAAGTGATGCCTCTAACTGAGACCCACTAGTGGCGATGACCAGCACGCGTGAAATTCACGTCACGAACCATTTTTGACTCCACTGGCTGTTTATATTGATATTGTACATCATCGGCTACTAGCTAGATTCGATTCGGTATTTATATTCATGATAGCACGAGGTCGGTTTGTTTGCTTTGGAGGTAGATAAGCTAGTAAAATATAAGCTGGAAATGTTACAGACAGTGCCGGTGTGTCCCGGGCCGTTTGCCCGAGTTGTTCGGGTCGGTCGGCGAGATTGTGGCGAGATTAGGGCGTTCAATTGCGGGCGGACGAGCTGCTGTGATCTTAAGCTAGATCATTACTTGTCGCGAAAGCCCTCGGTCATATGTTATATTCAAGCACCGTGCTCGCGCGCAACGCATCCTCGATCCTCGCGCATATATCGCGACTCCCCGCTGAACTCGCCTCACACCCACTCCTCTTCACGCTTTCCACCAACGCCCCAGCCCCCTCACTACCACCTCTCGTTTCTGCCCTTTCTTCATTTTCCTCCTCCGGCAGCGTCGGATGCCTCTCTGCGCCGACCCATCCGGGTGCTTTCGGCGCATCGCGGGCCCCCATCGCGTGCTCGCTGGCGTTTTTCCGAAACGAGCATTCCGTACCTTTTCGGAGCGATATACCTGGGCGGCCAGAAACGCAAGTGGGGAGATGGCATGCGATGCGGAAAACGGGCGAGAGGGAGGAGAGGACTCAGGGTGGCGAAGTCAAGCTGACGGAAGGTGGGGTGGAATGGGAGAGGATATGGGGGCGTCGCACTGAGGGAAACGCCGTTCCTCCTGCATTAGAGGGACTTAGGTAGAGTCGCTCCCTACTCGTCGTTGTTTGCGTCTGGCCTGTGCCTCATCATTTGACCGATCCCAGTAAAAATGACGTGCATACAGTTATCACTCTCACAGACAACGCCCCTCAGGGTCTTAATGACTCGCTCTCCGCCTTTCCGCTGGCGACCAAGGTCGGTCTTTCTTTTACGCCCCTCTCATACTCCATGTAATAATGTTTTCGTTTCGAAGCTAGGCCTTTTTAGCTCTTCTACGCCTTTCGTGACAGGGAGACCGCACACATTAATCTTTAATGGCTCTGTAGCCTCCTCCGGTGCTGTCGGGATCGCACTTTCTGCTGGCCGACGCCCAGCATTGCAAACAGCGTTCCAGGGCCTCTGTGCGATCACCCCACCGCTTAGAGTGACAAGGTACGCCTAGCCCTATCTCTGGTAGTTCCCTTAGCCGCCGCATACGATCGTCTTTACCTCCATCAGGTCAGAGGGCAATCTTGTCAATGAGCTAGATGACAGGAATCCTACCGCGCTCCTCGTCTCTGCTATTGCGGAGAACGCGCTTGTTGGAAAAGCGGAGAAAGACGATGCATTCTATCTGGGCGTGCTGCGAGACGGCGAGCTGTGGCAAGTCCATCGCATCTTGTCGGGAGGACCGTCGCGCGGAACGATGGCACTCGAGACTGAGACAGCTCCCAGGGAAGGCGCATCCGTTCAGGTTAGCCCACCATTGCCTCGCTAGCACTTCCTACCCGAATTCTCATCCTTTCTGAGCAGTTATTTTATTATCCAAAGGACGCCGCTGCTCCCACAGCCCCATCTCACGCTGCTGCGAGGGACACACTCACCTTCGTATCCGCGCCGCAATCTGAGGCGTCACTTGCGGGGCAAGAGGAAGACACTGTTACGGTTCTCAAACACACGTTTTTAGCCGCGAGTGAGAATGGATTTGTGCTTAGTCGTGAGGCCGAAATGGCCTGGACATGTATCGCCCCTGGAGCCCAGGCACGACTAGCTTGGTAACTGTGCAGCAGCAGTGCGTAGAGATTATTACCTCGCGTAACACGTTAGATCTCAAAAGAACATCTGAGGGGGGTTTTGGTTGTGGGGGGATCGGTACGGTGGAGTGGCCTGATTTTCATGGTCATACCAGGGCATCACTAGGCCGTGACCTCCTTTCCCAGTTACAGAGTGCCTTTTGTGCGTGAGACCAAGCAATGGAGGTAAGACCTGCGTCGATGTATCCTGACATCAAAGGACAATTTCTCAAACGGATCTTATCTTCATTTGACCTCTCGACCGCATCTTCTTCCCATTACTGATAATTCTCGCTTAGGATTCTAGGACTTGAACACTGAGTTGTTACATCTTTTAGTGCCACAATAACAGCGTTGCCAAAATTGCAACAAGAATGCTCTAGGTCATGGACATCATCGAGAATTTAACAAATGCTATGAGGAACAGGTGGCTATTATAGCCAGCAGGCGAACACTTGAAGGCTAAATTTGCGGCGTCATGATATTGCTCTTGTCATGCTTATCTCCCAATTCATCTCCGTCCGGTCCCAACGGTTCCTGTTGCCAAGGCCAGTATTGTCCAGAACTCGCTACTCCCGAAAATTTTCCAGGAAATTACTGTGCCTAAAAATTCTTTGTAATCCGCCTTCACTGGCCGTGCCAAACAGGCAGGGTTACCACTCTCTGAATCCCCGATGGCAAATCTTGGGAACACTTTTCGAGGGCAACAACGTAACCTAGCGCAGAGGATCTAGGTCGAGACACATCCTCATCTTGAATGCCAGAAATGAAGCGACAGATGGACCTCAGCTCGTTTGAGTTCTCAGATGCGCACGTACTGTAAGTTATATGAGAGTAATGTCAATGCTTCACTCGAACAACTACCTAACTACTACCTTCCTTTCCTTTCTTCTCGAAGACAGTGATGCTCCTTGTCGTTACACTCGCTCCTTTTGTCGCGTTGGCCACGAAAGTCGTGGCAAATCCACTCCTTATTCGTGCCGCTCCCGTGCTCCAATCGCTGTCCATCTCAAAGAACATCAACCCTGACGGCAAAAGAAACCCTGTTCAGAGTGACTCGAGACGCATCAACAGCCTCATCAAGGGTAACCAGCTTGGCTCCTCAACCTCGAATGATACCGCCGACGAAGCTTCCTTGAGAGACACCGTTTCGAGTTATGTGGCCAGTATTGGCGTGGGTAACCCCCCAAAATACTGTAAGTCTTGTCGATTTAACGTTCTGTCTGGCATGGCCTTCTATATGACACCCATTTTAGACAGTCTTATCGTTGATACCGGAAGCTCTTTCACCTGGGTGGGAGCGAACGCTCCCTACGTCAGGACCAACACCAGTGTGAATACATCCGAGGATGTGGTAAGTGTTATGTCATACCCGGATCGCTGGACCAGCTCAAACCAAAAACCTATGGATCAGAGCAACGAATACGGTTCGGCCTCCTTCCAAGGTAAGTTTGACTTTGCGGCATAAGAGTCCTATTTGCTGTATCAACACTCGATCCCAGGTCATATGGTCAATGATACCGTGACTATCACCCCAGGTCTTGTTGCATCTCAGCAGCCCATAGGTGTTTCCTTCAACTCTTCCGGAATATACCCCAGTGACGGGATCCTGGGGTGAGCATAAACACATGTGTCTCTACATCTGCGTCAAACATGTCCTGTAGTATTGGCCCCAGAGATTTAACACTTGGTGGCCTCAGTCCTGACGATACAGCTGTCGTCCCGACTGTCACGGATACCCTGTTTGCGGAAGGAAAATCAAAAAGAATCTTGTCGCGATTTCCTTTGAGCCCACGAACGTAACATCGCTCGTAAACGGCGAGTTGACATTTGGTGCTACCGACCCAACCGAATACACTGGTGATATCAGTTATTTGTGAGTGGGCGCAGTGATGTAGCTTTTGGGTCGTTTATGCTTACCACCTTGGCTTGTACTACAGCCCTATCACGAAGATTGACCCTTCTAGTGAATTCTGGGGTATTGATGCATCTATCCAATACGGTAGTGTAAACCATAGTGCCAACGCTAGTGCCTCCGTTAGCCTCGCCAACACCACGGCCGGCATCGTCGATACTGGAACGACCTTACTCTACCTCTCCTCAGGTAAGTTGCTTCGTGACTCTACTCCTACGAGATTTGTGTATGCAGACTCATAACACCTCACTACGTTAGATGCATTTAACAAATACCTGAATGCTACTGGCGCGGTACTCGACAATAGCACTCAACTCCCCCTCATCAGCAACACGCAATACAAGAATCTCCAGTCGCTCTTCTTCGTCATTGGGAACAGCACATTCGAGTTGACCCCGAACGCCCAGATCTGGTCCCGCACGCTAAATCGCGCCATAGACGGCGATCCGAATTCCATTTACTTGGCCATAAATGACCTTGGAGATCTGTACCCCGGGGTGGACTTCATCTGCGGCATGACATTCCTAGAACGGTTTTACTCTGTTTTCGACACTGACAATCGCCGTGTTGGTCTCGCCACGACTCCATTTACCAATGCGACGACCAATTGATGATGAAGGGATGGATGTGGCAAGCACTCGTTCGGGCCTGCAGTGCTTGGAGGTCAGATGACGAGAGAACATTTGCGATGCCCCGTTCAGCTGTGTCATGATCTAGTCTATATACCCTGTTGCTGTTCTTGCTATAGTATTCCGCTCATTGACGATGTTGACTTTTGCTTAGAGTCAAAGAACCAGGTCTCTGGGGTAACTTGACGTGATGTTTCCGCTACAGTTGCATGTCAGTGAATTCAGTTACGGGTAAATAGGTAGGATACTTGAAAAAGTGAAGCCCAAGAAATTGAATCGAATGGGGAACCTGAGGTCTGGCTTCTGGAAATAATAGTAGTCGTGATGAGAGTTGCAGATGGTCAAGCCTAGTAGAGGAGTTACTAAGGATCATCTCGGCATTACAGTAGATTATCTCGGTTTCTCGCTCGTTTCAGGCTTTTCGGGGCCCGATCATTCAGAAGGTGAGCTCTTCTAGTAAGTGATGCAAGCGTTATGGGAAAAGGGGGTGAGTTGTGATGGACGTGCGCGGGGGATTGCCTGTATGGACGATATGCTCTCAGTATCGCGCGAGTGGCACGGAAACTGCAAGTGAGGGAAGCGTCGCCGATACTCTACGCAGTAGTATATATCGGCGGCGAGGGCTCACTGACCCAGAGTTATGGTACGAACTATTTGCCCTTTGCCCGCATTGGGGACGCGTAACGGGAATGGTCAGCGGAAGCCATGTCACACAAGGCAACAGACCGGATGTCAACATCAGGAAAAAATTGACTTGTCTACAGAGCTACCAGTTTTACATAGAGCTATGTAGCTCCATATAGCCTGATAGCTCTGTAGACAAGTCAAATCTTTTCCTGATGAATATCGAGGTTGATCTCAAACTCTATGAATGACTGAGGAATACAAGGAGTTACTCCCGCTGGGAATCAACTGAGATATGGTGATGCGAAGAGCTTATGGCTACAACATTAGCAAATCGGTGAGTGCGCAATTGATATGTGGCAAGATTTCGTACTCTCGTAGGTCCTTACAAACGTCAATAGGATGTCTTGCGAAGTGAGAGTTCGTTCCGAAGTAAATCTTTGAGAAAGTTTTTGACACGTCTGAATACTGTCTGCCAGGCTGGATGTGCCCAGGCCCATTGCCAAATATGAAATACTAACTTACTGTACTGTAACAATCAAAGTTAAAATGCTAGTTTTTCGGACCGAGTTAGAAACAGGCTGTAGCTAAGGAAGCGGGTTTGTCGTACAAGATAAGATAGAGGGGAACAGAAGTGATGTGATAAGAAAACGAGGCACAGGGTGGACAGCGGGTCCACGAGCGCAAGTGCCCGGTCGTCGAGACAACGAGAAAATGCACGCAGAGTAAGAGAAGAGGAGAGAGAGAAAAAACACTGATATATTGATATCGAGGAGATGAGATGTCTAATGCCATCCTTGACGAGGAGGCTTGCTTAAATACATGTGAGTTCCTACGGTTTTGTAATCATATTCGGTGGTAAGTGGATTGGCATTGGGGGTGGGTAGGTAGACGCGTCGTCGTTTGTGCTGAACGTACAGGAAAATTGTAGAAAATGTAAGAAAATGTCAGCGAAAAATGGGGAGGAATGTATTAGAGTGCGTTCGGCGCACTTTTTGAAAACGCGACACCAGCCA